>PVJS01000014.1:0-58569 GCA_004027185.1 Glis glis
TTCCAGGTCAAGAAAGCAACTTCCAAATCAGGATGCTACAGACTATTCTGACTGTGGGGAGCAATGCTGCTTGTACAGCTAACTTAACTGTCATCTAACACATACAAACAGAACCTATAGTTTCTTAATGCAGTGGCCCTCAAAAAACCAGCTCAGTGGAATAAAACGTAACGTCCTGTGTGATATCCCAGCAGAATCACTGTTATGTGTACAACGGGGCCTCGAGCGTCCACTGCCCCAGAGAGCGCTCACTTACCAGCATTGCTATTTGTCAAGTCAACACTAACCTTATTTTTTTTAGCTTTTGGGCTAAAAAACCCAAAATCATGTAGTTAATTTTGAAATTTCAAAAATAAAATGCATAACTTGTGGGATAAATCAACCAAGTTTTGGGAGGAAGTCTCAATGATCTATCAGCATTCAACTTTTGCTTAGACTCCCATCAGGTAATTTTGAGGAAAATAAAAAATAGTTGGTCCAAGAGACAAAATCAGGCCAAGTTGCCTTTCTGTTCCTCAAATGTTGAATGAAAGTTTGCACAGCAGAAACACCTCGAGGTCTCAGTGAAATGTTGAATGAAAGTTTGCACAGCAGAAACACCTCGAGGTCTCAGTGCTGGCCAATCCCAGGCTGGTGGACAAGAACGAGCTTGCCTTCCATGTCAGGGCACACACCCGCAGCCACATGGGCACAGGTGCTGGGAAGGTGGCCCTTAGTCTACAGAGGTCTCACTGACCTTGGCCTGCTACAAGGGGCCACTCTAGGTGCGTATTTTGAGATAGAAACTCACATTCAAGTCATGCCCTATGGTTCCTCGCCTTGCTCTCTAATTCATTGCCTTCGGAATTCCTGCTTTTAACAGTTTAATTGCAGGGATCGATTGCTGGTACTAATCACACTTTCAGCTCCTAGGAAATACAAGCCCATCGGAGTCAACTATTGAATCTGGTGGGTTTTTCTAATCCTGGAAAGTGAATTTGCTCCAGATCAACTCCTATGTGATACGATACAATTCACCGCTGCACACCATGCTCAGCAGGGCACAGAGACAAACAGAAGAGGGGCTGGCACGTAAACCCTACTCACCCCCCAGGAAAGTGGAGACAACATGACTTGCTGATCAGTGCCGGCCACCCCCACACTATAGGCCTGTATCTTCTTTAAAAACATCCTTGGATACAGAGGAGAAATATGTGTCAAAGCTGATTCCTGCAGGAGCAATGCCTAGTACTCATATCCTGTACACTTGAAATCAGAGACCCAGTTGTACAAAGATTATAATCTCTGGGTTTGTACTCTTGATCATGTCATTACATGAAAAAAAATACAAAGCTTTTCAGGAAAACTAATACTTTTCATATCTGTTCTCTATTTCAAAGTAAGGTATTTCAAAATAAAGACAACTTGCATTTCCTCACATTTCCATTAAATACACCATACAACTTCAATAAAACAATGTAATATCTTAATGTGACTTTCACTACTTTGTAAACTTTGAGAATGTCCCAGTTTGCTAAGAGTGGCCTAAACACTAGTAAAACAAATTTATAAAATAACTTGAAAACTTCCAGTTCCTTATAAAATACTACCGAGGGAGGTGTGCCTCAATAATCATCTTGCCAAACATCTGACTTAAGCTCAGAGGGATTCAGGAAACATCTCTTTTTAAATTCCAACTCCTGCTGTTAATTAATGGAAGTCCTTCAACAAATCCCATAAATTCTGTGGGTGTCAATTACTTCAAGTAAAATAAGCAGGTTAAGTTAGATGACTGCTGAAGTCCCTTGTAGGACTAAAATGGAGTGATCTCTGAAAAGACGGGGGCGGGCACTGCTCTACAGCATGGAAAGCGGGGAAGGTCTAGTGAGGTGGAGCAGGCGGCAGAGAGGAGCTCGCTTCACAGGCCAAGGCGGAGGAGACGCGGCAACAACAGCTAATCTACCCATAAAATGACTTACTCGCCAGCCGAGGGAAAGCACAGAGCCAAAGACATCCAGTATTACCACTCAAGAGCCCTGAGGAGCCAAACACTAGCTAGTATTGAATAATATATAAGAATTTATTTGCAAGAATCGATACCATGTGGAAGCAAAAGTCAACAAAAACAAAAAATGAAGTGACTATTAACCAGAACAGGAATCTATTTTAAGTGTAAGTCCTGGAAAATCATTCTGACGCTTACCCTTCTACGAAAGGTGGTAAGAAGCTGGAACTTTAAATTCTTGTGTTGTACTTATGAGGGTTTTCTTTTTATATACACAACTTGAAAATATCTGATACTTCACATACCTTCAGTTTTTTGTTCAAAAGGTAGACTGGGGGAGAAATGCTAATGATGCTAACAGGCTGAAATTGGGGAAAAAATGGGGGTTTCTGAAATGGACAAACCGGCAAAATGTATCTCAGCTTTATACTCCATAGTCGAAGATTCCCGAGGTCCCGCTCCAACACCAAGAGTTTAACAGGTGTCTGGTGGCGGCGAACGCAAGGAGAGATGCGGGCTTTTTCTTGGGCACGGGGAAGGACAGAGGTGGGAGAGGCAGTGTGGGGTCCCCAGCTCTCTGTGATCACAGGACCCTGCTGGTTGACTGGTGTCCTGTGTACTGGGCCGGGCTCTGGGCCGGGGCATGTCACACACCACTGTGTATGTCTAGGATCAAGCAGCACACCTAAAAGAGCTTTTCAAAGGAAGGGTTCAGTACCTGAGGCGGGGAAACAGTAAGGAAATGAGTAAAAATTGCTCTCCTGAAATTTGTAATATATGCATTGTTCTACTCTCCCTTTTGTTAATTAATAAGACACAACAAATGTAGAATTTTGAAACACTTTCTATATATTCTTAGAAGTGACTCTTCTTTTTGAAATATAAAGTGGAAGTTTCTTGTGTATTTTCTAAAGTCGCTTCATGGGTTAACCGCTTCTGTTCAAGGAAAGCCTCCCAATGCCACCTCACTCGGAGCCGATGAGTGCGGAGTATACCGACTTTCATGACTGAATTGCCCCAGGGGTAACCAGGGCCCTAATTTTTACCAAATCAACAAATGTTCTGTAGATCAGAAAACTCAGAGGGGACCCGCTCCCCACTTTACAGAGCCTTGATGATTTGAAGTCAGAAGAACCCCATGGGGTTGTTATGCTCAATTGTGTGAGGAAACAGTACCCAAAGTGACCACACCCAAGTGTACTGAAGAAGAAAGCCACCGCTGACACGCCAGGCACTCGATATCATGTGGCATCTGAAATGACTCTCACAGCAACCCCGGGAGAGGCGCCTCTTCCAGAGGTAGAAAGTGAGGCTCAAGGCAGAAGGTCTCACAGCTAGGAAATGGCTGGAGTGGGATTTAACTTCAAGGCTGCCAGGTGCAAAGTCCTCCCTCCTCCACCACGGCACCTGACTTCTAGCCTGCATTACCCAGACTCCCCTGCCACCTTTCTCTCTTCAGAAGTCATCCAACACCAAAATAGGTATCAACTGGTTGTACAATCCGGGGATGAAGGACTGTGTCCAACTCCGAGGAGGGCAAAAGTTAGCTATGAAAAAGCTTCATGTAGAAAATGTCAACAGAAACAGATAATACTTCTTTAGGAGGAAAGTAACTATTTCATCTAGCTTAAAATTCATTAAATAAGAAAATACTCTGGAGTCAGGCTTAAGAGTTTTATAATTTGTGAAATTAGTATGTAAATTCACTTGACAGTCTGTTTTAAGGCAGGAAGTAAAACCAAAGTCCCAAGTCCAAAGTTTAACCTTCCACCCAGGGTAAGAATCCCTCTTGGGCAGGTGCTGGACAAACACTTCCAGGGAGGAGTGTTGGTTACTCATGTGGAAGTCCACTCCACCATTAGCTGTCCTTGACTCAGTTTCTTCATCAGCAATAGGTAGATTCAAGTGGCTCGTCGGTATATACCATGTGTCATGATTAGAGCAGAAGCTTCATGTTTTGAACCCATCTCCAGCAACTTGAAATCCATGATGAAAGGGAGCAGATAGAAAGGAAAGATGACCGTGAAGAGACAGCCCCGTAAGATATGAATTAGATGTATCACAACCCTCTCAGGTCCTTGGAGGATATCTGAAACCACACCTATCAATTCTGCAATGTCTACAGAATTTCAAGCTTGTTCATGATTTCTTCTAGATATTCTATCTGGAGGCATAGCAGCTTGAGGTGTTGTCTGCAAAAGCTCCTCTGGGCTATAAAGAACTCTGCTCTTGTGTCATTCAGACAACTATACTAAGATGGGTTACCAGTAAGCTGTCCAAATAGAGAGGATTCTCCTTATCATTCTCAGAAGAATGTTGTTAGTCTCTTTTGGTGCAAGAGAAGAAATCAGTTTGCACAGAGAACTTGGGCATTTGGAGCAAATGCACCATACACATAAAATCTGACTATTCATGACAGACATATAAGTCCAGGGCTGGGGTTTCGGAGGCAAAGCCTTTCGGCACACCGGCCTTTCTCTTATGATACTGCTGATCTTAAGTGGCAGGATGACAGAAGCCTCCTAATTTGCACACTAAGACCCAGAGGTCACGCTGCAACAGTCATCCTTCAATGAACTTTTCTCATCAAAAGAAAACGAAGACACCCAGAGCTCACGGGTGATGGATTTAGCAACTGGGTTATTAGCTCTGATGGCTACGGCCTGTGATGAGCAAGCGCTCGCTTCCACTCCAGCCTGTCTGTCATCAGCGTGTGCTGGATTAGTCTGTGAAAAGTTAAGAAAGCTTGGCAAGGGAGTAGGTTGAAAGAACATTCTGTACCTTTTCCAAACTTTTCAGCAGGACGGTTCTGACACACTTGAATTATGTCTAGGAGGCAGACATTGCACCCATCCATTTTATTTTTTATTTATTTATTTATTTTTTTGGTACTGGGGGTGGAACCTAGGGACATTCTACCTCTGAACTACACCACCAGCCCAATTTTATTCTTTTATTTTGAAACAGGGTCTTACTAAGTTGCGAAGGGCCTCACTAAGTTGCTGAGGCTAATGGGAACCTGCAATTCTCCTGTCTCAGCCTCCCAAGTGCTGGGATTACAAGTGTGCACCACCATGCCCAGTTGCACCCATCCGTTTTAGACAGAGATAAATTCAGGTATGAAGTGACTTCATGACTCCTCAGGATGAAGGTGATGCTGAGGCCCACTGTGTATTGTGTTGTACTTTAACCCTCCACAACAGAGGGGCAGAATGGGCCGCTTCAAGTGCTCATTATGCTGGCCTCGAATGCTCCTCCAGATCCCTCGGTCACAGGCACGTGCATCACCGTCGTGGAGATCAAGAGCAAGACTGCTTCCTTCAACAAGTCGGACCCCTGGGGGAACATCCTCTGTTGCTTACTTCCTATGACTAGCAATTAGTTGCTTCCCCTTTCTGTTTTTGTATAATTTGCTTTGCGAGCATCCTCCCAAGGAAGTAATAAGCTCCTTGAGGACAGGGACCATTTCTATTTCACTTGTATTCAGCACCATGTCTAATGAGGGACAAAGGCATGGTGAGCGGTCAGCGAAAGCACAAGCACCAAGCCTGTCTGGGTCAAGGCTGGGAAGAGCTCCCGCCACCACCCACCAAACTACATGCTCTGTACCTGTCAGAACCATGGCTCTGTCGGCACATTAGGCAGCTCTAATGTCAAGAAAGGGTGTGGAAGGGTAGGAAGCAAAGAGAGAATCAGCGTTCTGTGGTGCAATCTTCCCAGTTGCTTCTGATCAGAACCTTGCCTCCGAAGCAAACTGCTTCCCTTACTAGTAGCAAGGGACATAGGAGTTCCATTTGGTGTGATCCTCCAACTTACTCCCTGTGGCTCTTAGCGATACATAGGAACACCATCAAATGATCCTTCTACTCTATTATTCCCATGTTATCACGGTCACCTTCCAGGGGATAAGTTAATTGGGAAAAGTAAACTGGTGTGGGAAGTGTCACTGTGGGCTAGATGAATGCAATTAATGGCCTGCACGGGCTGAAGTGTTCTTGCCCATCAGAGAGCAGGAGAGTCCTAGAGCACACGAGAGGAGGCTGCTCACTTGGAGAAGCCGAACAGCGGGATGGGAGTTCCGCCAGAGCCCTGCAGCAGGCTGGGAATGCAGCCTACCTCAAGTCCTGTCTGAAAACAACCTGGAGAAGCCTCTGGTTCTCAGGTGTCAGCAGGTCCAAACGTTAGGCTGGACAGCAAGGGACCGTGACGCTGTGTGGCACTTCTTTCCTGCTCTCCACGGCACCTTCATGGTTTCATGCATTTCCTTTGTGGTTTCCAAATAATTGAAAACATTCAGTGTTTTACTGACAAAGAGCTACTTCTGTACTCACAAAAAGTTTATTCAAGTGTGAAATCCTGTGCTTTTTTCAAGACATCCATCACTCACATTTGGAATTAAGCTAAGCACACAAAGTGTTAGTAATAACCAGCCTTAGGGAATTCGTCTGGGAGACACGATCACTTTTTGTATTAGCAAGTACGGAAGAGTCAAATGCAAATATAAAACCCCACCACCTGAAGAGAAGTTTTGATGTGAAGCAGTGTTAAAAATGAAAGCTACAGCCAGGTGTGGTGGCACACACTTGTAATGCCAGTACTTGGGAGGCTGAGACAGGAGGATCACAGGTTCAAGCAAGAACCTCAGCAACCTAGCGAGACCCTGTTTCAGAATGAAAAAATAACATAGGGCTGGGTAGAATGCCCCTGGGTTCAATCCCCAGTATCCCACCCCCACCACCACCACCACCACACACACACACACACACACACACACACACACACACACACACACACAACAAAAACAAAACAAAAAAACAAGCTTTGCCAATAGAACCAGAATTATGCTGCAACTTAATTGAGAAATACATAAAAGAATTATGCATGTGTGCGCATGTGCAAACAGGTATAGCAACCCATGCACTTGTTAGAAGCCCACCCTGCAGAGGTTCCAGGAAGGTTCCCTAGAACGGGGCTTGATAAACTATGGCCATGGGCCATAGTACACGGGCCACTGTACATTTCCAAATACTTGGGGTGGGGAGGGTAGGAATCAAAAGACTATTTCCTAGCCAGGTGTGGTGGTGCATGCCTGTAATCTCAGTACTTGGGAGGCTGAGTGAGTCAGGAGGATTTCAGGTTTGAGGACAGCCTGAGCAATATAAAGACTCTCAGCAATCTAACAAGGGCTGGGAGTATAGCTTCTACCCAGGTAGAATGTCCCTGGATTCAATCCCAGTACCACAAAAGAAAGGAAAGAATATCAAGTACCAGTTTCCATAAAGTTTTGAATTTTTATCAGTAAAAGTTTACGGAAATTTGTTTTCTATCCAGGTATACAAGTACACATAACAGGTACTAAGTAAATTTTGCTGAGTGAATAAATTTATTATAAATATGACCTGCTTTTGTGAGACTTATACTGCTGACTTTTGGAAATGTCAGATGCTTTTCAAGAATACACACACACACACACACACACACACACACACACACTCACACTCCCCTTTGTCTGCAATGTTATGGTTTAATGTGTCCCCTGATCTTAAACTTAATCCTCAAATTCTTATGTTGATGACATTTGGAGGTGGAACCTTTGGGAGTTAATTAGGGTTGGGTGGAATAGAAAGGTGGGGCCCCAGTACAGGATTAGTGGCTTTATGAGAAGAGGAAGAGAGACTTGAGATTAGTCTCGCTCCCTGGCTCCCATGCCACGTGATGCCTCCCATATCAGGACACAACAGGAAGGCCCTCACCAGATACTGATACCTCGATATTGAACATTCCAGCCTCCAGAACCATGCAAAATAAACCTCTGTCCTTTATAAATGATCCAGTCTCAGGTATTCAGTTATAGTAGCCGAATATAGATGAGGACCTATAGTTTTAATTACTCATGGTCAACTACAGTCTGAAAATATTAAGTGAAAACTCTAGAAATAAGCAACTCATAAGTTTTAAATGCCCAACATTCTGGGTGGTGTGATGAGCTCTCGCGCTCCGCCCCTCCTGGACCGTGAGTTCACCGTTTTGCCCGCGCATGTGAGTCACTTTAACTGCCATCTAGATTATCAGTCATTGCTGTGGGATCGCACTGGTGGGTTCACACAACCCTCAATGTTCCTAATAGTGGCCCAAGAGCAGAGGAATAGTGATGCTGGCAATTTGGATATTCCAAAAAGAAGCTGTAAAGTACTTCTTTTAAGTGAAAGGGAACAATAAGGAAAGAAAGTAAATCACATGCTGAGGTTGCTAAGATGTACAGTAAAAACGAGTCTTCTACTGACGAAATTGTGAAGAAGGAAAAAGAAATTCGTGCTAGTTTTGCCGTGTGCAGCAAGCGACAAGAGTCGCAGTCACAGCGCGTGTGCTTAGGGCTGAGAAGGGCCGGCACCAGCCAAGGCTTCAGGCGCCCACCAAGGCCTGGGACATATGCCCCCCGATAAGGGCACTGTGTACGCACGGACTGGAGGGCTGCAGGCTCTGGGGGCCTCAGTCCCAGTCTCCTGCCTGCGAGGGAATGCCTCCTTGAGGAACCATGCCAGTGCGTAACAGAGAGGCTGCCGGCTGTGCTAGTTTTCAAGCAGCAAAGAACGGTAGTCAAGGAACACGTTAGGTTTTGAAGTGATTGGATATCAAAGACAACTCTCAATGGCCCTGTGAGAATACACATATACTCATCTAATAATTAAGGCCATCAGAACTTTGCTTAGAATTCAGACTCAGAAGAACGAACTGGACATCGCAGGGAGGTAACGAGGAACCGGGAAGTCCATGCTATCTTGCTTTTCACTGGCCTTTGGTAGAGAAACACAAATAATGCTGAATTCCCCACACAAATGCCAATGTTAACAAAGCAGTTCATTTTTTTCTTTTCTCCTTTTTTCTATTTACCTGTCAGCTGCTCAAATTACTACTCATTAAGAAAAACCAACATAAACATGTTTTAAAGGGGCAGTTCTCCGTGCACCCACAACTGGAGTACCTGACATCAGAAGGCCAGCAAGAGCCACGCAGCCTCCGAGGAGAAGAGGGGAGAGGAGCAGCAGGCGTCCTGCCTCCCTGGAAGTCCTCAGGCCTGGAGAGCTGCAGCCACTCACTGGATGACATTTCACCAGGCACTGGCCATCAGAAGATAAACGAGGCTGCTCCAGAGCCAGAGATGATCAATGTGACATAGGCACCGACTTCTTTGAATGAAGTCTAAAAATAATCCAAATTGACTGTATTTTCTAATTCTAGGTCAACTGGTTCTCTCTTCCTGCTCTCCAGAGGCAGGCCAAATAGCTGTATGCACAGCTGCAGGCTGGGGCTGGAGTCTCAAGAACAGATGCAGAGGCTTCTGGAGGGTTCTGTCTCCTCCATCTTTCCTCCACAGAAGACTTGAAGATTACTTAAGAATCCTGACAACTCAAATTTAGGCTCCTTATTATAGAAAGCACAGCAGTTTAAAAAGTGTTTTCTTTAGAGAATAAGATCTTTTTAGAGTATAAAATCTTTATTTCTCTGGAATAATTAGTCAAGATTATTTTTAAGAGAAAGGTAATTAAGGCTAATATAATTGAGAAGAAAAACATGTCCCCTCTCAATTCTTATATACTACAAGGCTAGTATTTCCAGACTCTTTCTAACTCACCAGAAATCAATGTAGCAAATAAAAATATTTTAAAAGTATGTTTAGAGCTGGGCGTGGCGGCACATGCTTGTAATTCCAGTACTTGGGAAGCTGAGACAGGAGGATGCCAGGTTCAAGGCCTGCACAATAACTTAGCAAGACCTTGTTTCAAAATAAAAATAAAATAGTGCTGGGGATGTAGCTCAGAGAAAGAATGTCCTGAGTTCAATCCCTAGTACCACAGATACACACACACACAAAAATAAGTAGTACAAAGATTTTACATTGTTTCTTGTTAAATATTCTTACCACAATAAAAAAATACATTGCTACAATTCACTTTTAGAATAAACTAAACAACAACAAAACCAACTACAAAACAATTCAGTTCAAGAAAAAATCCTAATCCAATTGAGATTACAATTCCGAGGAGATCATAAAAAATAAAATACTGTTACCACTATTAAATATATAATCCTATAATGACCACTTCTTTTGGTTTTACGAAAGCTATAATTTTTTATAAGCAAGAAAGATATTAGAACAAGAAAGACTGTCTCCCTATCTGCTCAGAATAGGTTTCTTTTTTTTTTTTTTTTTTGCGGTACCGGGGATTGAACGCAGGGGCGTTCTACCTCCGCGCTACGCCCCTGGCCCTATTTTTTATACTTTATTTTGAAACCGGGTCTCACGAAGTTGCGGAGGCCTCACTAAGTAGAGAGAGAGAGAGAGAGAGAAATAGAGAGAGAGAGAGAGAGGCAGGGAGAGAGAGAGAACGCTTGTGCGTGCGCGCGCATGCGCAAGCTGAGGCTGGCAGCGAACCCGGATCCTCAGGTCTCCGCCTCCCAAAGTACTGGGATTACAAGCGTGCGCCACCACGCCCGGCTTCAGAATAGGTTTCTTAAAGCCAAGATCTGCCTCTTGAGTGTAATGAAGCACATTTGCTCTCCCTAAATGATCCATCCAACCTTGGTGGAAATTCAATGCCCTAATCACTGTGTCCCAAACTATCAGGGGCGGAGAACTAGTTTTTTTTATGTTTTGTTTTCTGCCCCTTTAGATCTCTAATACACTATGGGTCAAGATTTTCATAAAAAAAGAAAAAAAAAGAATTACTGAGAAAATGAAAATTAACACACACATACAAAATACAAGTTCTAATTTGTAAAAACCACATCAAACAATTATAAAAGGTCTTACAAGCTCACTCGTCATTTTTGCCCTTATCTTGTCCAGGCTGGTCTATGGACCACACTTTGAGGCACGCTGCTATAAAATATCAGCTCCAAAAGGAAAGAAAACAGGCGATGAAGTCCACGTAGTGGAAACGCCACTGACCTGGTTGTCAAGAAATCCAATTCACAACTGACAATGTGTGACCCTGGACAAGTCACTGGCCCTTCTGGACCTCAATCAGAATCGCTGGCAGACAAGGAAGTGCAGCCTCTCAGTCTCTTTTCTTACAGTTTCAGCACCACATGCCTTTCTTCAGACGAAGCCTTACACAGGTGTGACACATCGGGGGAGCTCTGGATGAGGTAGGGTTGGCACAACCCAAAGCTCATGTCCTAACCCGCCTTCCCCTCCCTGCTAGTCCCCTTGTAAAGGCCCCTGAGGTCCCTGGAAATCCTTGGAACACAGTTTGAAAAACAACAGCTATTCTTTTTAAGGTCCATTACAATTCTAACATTCAGTATAGCCTAATTTCATAGCACTCAGCAACAAGAGACTAACAAGCCTTCAAGAATAAAACTAAGGCCTTCAATATGACATAATATATACAATTCTTAAAGGTGTTGTTGACTTTTGAACTTTCAAGAACTGCCTATGAGAATTGTCCAGCCAACCAATTTCTTCCAAAAATAGCAACAAGTATCAATCTTGGGCTCCCCAATACTGAAGCTGCAAATCAGCTCCTCCATGAGGCTCACGGTGACTGGTGGGCAAGGGAGGGTCTCAAGGCTGGCCTGGGGTGGGGGGGGCAGTGGCACCCAGACTGCTCTGCCTTCCCTACACCCCAAACCTTCAAAGGAAGGCTCTTCTTCATCCTGTATTCACGACATCATGGGCTGAAAATGTGGGAGAGAATGTTATTTCCACTTTTCTGGCAGGAGGGAAGGACAGATGAAAAGGAGCCAGTATTTCACTCTTCTCCCGCGCGAGACCCTCTGGGTGTCAATTCTTTTTATCACAAAAGCTCTTAGAACCAGTTACTCCATCTGTCAACAAACAAAAAGCCAAATCTAATCCTTTCAGGACAAACCTATGTCCTGGCAAAACTCAAACCAAAGCAGCCCCTGCGTCCAGCCAGCAGTTGGCTGAAGTCCCTCTCACCGCACTCCTGTCCTCTTTCCTCTTCCTAACAAGGGTGTTCTTGTGAGGCTACATGTGCTGGTCTAGAAGACAACATGCATTTTCAGTGGTGCAAAACAACTTTCCAAACAGCAGTGACCCACTTTCTCCTTCCTGGCTCCTCTAGAAAGTGAGGCAGGCCCGGCCCTGTTTGAAGTCCTTGCTGCCAGGAGATGGCCCGTTTATGTCTCCTGTCCTAGGACAGGAAAAGGATGCACTCTCGGCACCATGTGCTAGGGAGAGATAAGACCTGAGATTTCTGTCCTCAGCCCCTTATCAGCTCTTCCTGTGACTTTCCAGAGCAGACAGTACCATGACTGGCAATAAACTAAACTAGCTCAGGGGGCCAGGCTGTGAGTAACTTGGGATGGGGAGAGTGAGGTAGGGAGGGTGCAGAATGAGCAAAAGAGAAAGGTTTTCGTACATCTTAAAACACTTTGGCCCAAATAGAATTGCCTTTTTCTCTTTTAAACACATAGATTTTGCATCTCTGTTTGTTAAAATGCAGCCACAGGGAGAGCGGGTTTTATAACTTCCGTTCTGGATGGAATGAACCACCACTTTCCTTGTTTCCAGCCCCACCCTTAATGGCCCTGAGCTACCAGCTCCTGGGCACGTAGCACAAGATGGATCTGCTGTCGCGTCCTCCAGTGGGTCCAGTGGGGTGTCTATAAAGCACCGGCTACAGATAGAATGCCTTCTACTGGCATGAGAGCCTCCATTTGGACATCCGTGTTTTCTGGGGCCAGGACATGCTCGTTCACACAGGACAATTCCAGTGCCAGACTGCAAAGGAACAAGCGAGGCCATGGGCTACTCCTCCAAACACAGAAGGATGTCACTGATGACCTGCTTTGTCCTGCAAAAGATCACCATATAGAAAAATGGCAGCAATGTAGTAGAGAAGAAATGGTAAGCACCCGTTAGGAACAACCAACTGCCAGAGGACTTTGGGGGAAGAGGACAGTGCTTCCCTGGTATCCCATCATTAAAATGGGAATACTTGTTCCCACACTTAGTCAGAAAAAGCACTCTTCCATTCTGGAACGGAAGGCAGCGGAAAAATAGCACGCCAAGTTTTAAGGATGCCTGCAATTTAAGCAAACCTTTTTTTTAGGACCACATGCAAGCAGCAAGGGACTGCTCGGGTGGACGGGGAATAACCACAATGAAGATGCAAACTCTGGGAGGCGGGTTCCACTTAAAGTCTGCGCCAAGTTCAAACGACATGGCAGTAAATAAATGTCTGATATAATCAAAAGAATAAAAATGGAGAACATAATCAGGAGTCAACAGGCATACAACAAAGTCTAATGAACCAATTCCTAAAAATAAAACAAAACAAACTTGATTTACAACCAGTTGGACCAAAAGAAATTCCAAACAATTTAAAAACACAGTAATTTGTATATACTCAATAGGATATACCTTAAGGACAAAAAGAACAGACCCCCCCACACACCACCTTCTGAATCTTCTTTTCTTTTCTTTTTGACTATCAAGTTATCAGGGTTATTTCTGCTACTACTGTGTACATAACGGAAAATAAGCAAATGAATGATGTGATATTATAATGGGGCGGGTAAATAAAAGATGAATAAGGTGAAGTCCTCATGGTCCTGAATATGAAGTGGCAATTTAAGTATGAACTAGTAATATATTTTATCATTAAAAATACCATAGTTTCACCTTCTAACAAGATCTAGGAATAAAAGAATGGCCTTATTGCCTTGGGTTACAGTCTCTAAATATAATTTACCACAAAAAAGGAATTAAGTAGAAATGGATGACTCCAAGTCTGGGGCAGCAAATCTATGAGGCAGGCCTGGAAAAACTTACACCATATTGGAAGGAAGCTCTCAAATATCATTTAGGGTCATGTCAAAAGTAATTAGGTCATTATTTTTACATAGAAATACTGCAGGGTTTTGTATGTTGATTTTGTATCCTGCAGTGTGACTGAATTCATTTAGTAATTCCAACAGCTCTTTGGTGAAGTCTTTGGGGTTTTCTACATATAGGGCTATGTCATTTTCAAAAAGAGATAATTTTACTTCTTCCTTTCCAATTTGGAGACACTCATTTCTTTTTCTTGTCTTACTGCTCTTGATAGTACTTTCGGTACTATGATGAACAGAAGTGGTGACGGTGGGCATCCTTGCCTTGTATCAGATCCTAAAGGAAAGGTTTCCAGTACCATCCACTGACTGTTAGTTGTGGATTTTTCATAAATGGTCATTCTTATGCCAAGCAAACCAAACCACTGAGAATTTTTATTAAAAAAGGATGTTGAACTTTGTTGAATGCTCCTGCATCAATTGAGATGATTGTGTATTTTCTGTCTTCCAGTGTGTTAATGTGATGTATTGCATTGATTGATTTACATATGTTCAATAAGTGGTGCTGGGAAACTGGATTTCCACATGCAAACAAATGAAATTGGACCCTTATTACCCCCACCCACAATCAATTCAAAACAGGTAAAAGACCTAAATGGAAGACCTGAAACTATAAACCTCCTAAGAGAAAACACAGGGGAAAAGCTCCTGACTTTGGCCTTGACAATGATTTCTTGGATGTCATACCAACAGCTAATGCTACAAAAGCAAAAATAAATAAACGGGATTATATCACACTAAAGGCTTCTGCACAGCAAAGGAAACAATTAAGAAAATGAAAAGCAACCTATAGACTGGGAAAAAATACTTGCAAACCATACATCTTATAAGAAGTTAATATTGAAAATTTATAAAGAATCCATTCAATCCAATAGGAAGAAAACATACAACCTGTTAAAAATGGACAGAATGTGAACAGACATTTCTCAAAAGAAGACTTGTTGGCAACAAGTGTACAAAAAGATGCTCAACATCACTAATTCTCAGGGAAATACAAATAAAAAACCACTACCAGGTATCACCATACACCTGTTAGGATAGCTATTATAAAAAAGACAAAAGAAAATAGGTATTGGCAAGGGTGTGGAGAAAGCTGTATTACCAATCATGGATACAGACTGGTATGGTCATATGGAAGCCAATACAAAGGTTCCCAAGAAAACTAAAAATAATTACATGTGACCCAGAAACCCTTTTCTGGGTATATAGCCAAAGGAAGTAAAATCACATAATAGCCAAGGTATGGATACAATCTAAGTGTCCATTGACAGATAAATGGAGGAAGAAATTGATGTGCGTGCGCGCACACACACACACACAGTTATTATTAAGTCTTAAAATAGAGGAGAATCTACCATTTAGTACAACATGGATAAACCTGGAAGATATTATGCTAAGTGAAATAAACGAGACTCAGAAAAAAAAAACAGTGATTATTCAGGGCAAGATGGGAAAAGGGTATGAGGAGATTTGGGTCAAAAGATAGAAAGTAGCAGACAAGTGGGATGAACAAGTCTACAGATCTAATGTGCAACATGAGGACTATAGCTAATTACAGTGTATTATATTCAGGATTTTTGCTAAATGAGATTATAGCTGCTCTTGCCAGGGGGGGAAATGTATAATCAAGGGAAATGATGGATATGTTAATTTGTTTTGCTATAATAACCACTTTTATACATATGTATCTTATAACATCACATTGTACACCTTTCAAATATGGAATAAAGTTTGTTTGAAACAAAAGAAAGTACTTATGAACTGACTTAAGAGGCTCAGACTGGCCAAAGATGGAAAAGTGATCATCGATAAAGATAATAACTACAATGCACTGAAATGAATCAAATCTATTTCAATCCACTGAGTGATCTAAAAGAGGAAACTCCTGGGTCACCTTTGAAGATAAGAGAACTCCTCATCATATTAAAAAATGCTAAATAAAAGGATGAATACTTACTTTGTCTTTCCTATATAAATGGAACCTCAGAGTAATCTAAAAGTAGATATGTGGGAAATTTCTAGCCTAATTTTCATTCTAGAAATGAAAAAAGAACAGAGATATGGAGAGGGACTCAAAGATTGAAAGAAAATTAAAAGATCTATCGACTAACTGTTAGGCACGACCTTTATTTGAATCTTGATTCAAACAAACAAACTATAAGGAAAATCAAACTTTATGACAGTTATGAAAATTGAAACGTTGAATACTATTGATGGGTAATATGAATTATTATCAATTTTTATAGAGTATAATGATAGTAATGGAACTATATGTTTAAAAGAGTCCCTTAACTTTTAGAGATAAATACTGTAGTACTGCAATACTATGGATGAAAAGCTGACTCCTGGATGGACTTGTTTTAAAGTTACAGAGAGGGAAGCGTCTGGGGTACTTGCCCCTATATCCCTACAGAGCAGCCACGTTGGTAGGTGTGTTCGTTGTTCCCCCAAATGCCCTGCTTCCTCAGGACCGGTGTCTTGGCAGATTTGGTCTTCTTTTCTCCCAGGAAGCCCTCTCAACACAGCCAGCTGCTGTGAAGACAACCCACAGATGCTACCTTTCTGGACCCCTGCCAGCAGAATCCATCTCTGAATCGCACACGCCCTGACCTCTGTGCGGCACTCCAGGCCTTTGCTCCAGTAGACTGTGTGTGCCCTGGACTTCCTGGCCAGGATGTGAGTAGGGATTATGTCTCACTCCTTTAGTCATCTGTCATGCAACAATGCTATTAGATGACAAGGAAAAACATCTGAGTTAAGTAGTAAAAGACACTAGAAAGAGGAAAGGAGCAGGATAATGATTATGGCAATGTTACTTAGAAGAACAAAGAAATAATGAGAGGTTTACTAAGATGACAGCTCTGTGTGAAGATACTGAGGACTGGGGGTGGAGCTTAGTGGTAGATCACTCACCTAGCCTGAACAGGGCCCTGGGCTCCATCCCCAGCACCATCACAAAAAAAAAAAAAAGAAAAGAAAAGAAAGAAAGAGTACTGAATTGGCTGGAGCCTGATGCTATAGTTTTAAAATATAAATGACTAGAAAGGATATTTTGGCTTATTTGTAACTTCCAACTCAGAGACAGATGATTTTATTCATTAATTTAAAGAAAGCGCCCCCAAGGTATGAGCCTAACAGTTCTAGACCTTTTTAAGGGTCAATAAAGGGAAGTCTAAACAAAGGGTGACCAATGAGGATAATGTGTCGGGCATGAGTGATTAATCCATTCCAAGCAACTGAGGTCCACTGAAAACCGAGAGCAAAGCCATCTTGGGCCTCCTTAGCTTAACAGGGAGGACAGGGTGAGGTGACAGTTGAGACCGCTGATCTAAACTGAAATGACTGATTTAACTCAAGGAATAATGTCACTGTTTAACTTTATAAAGCACCTAATGATTTTTTTTTTTGAAGGACCGTAAAGTAAGGATCACAAAGTAAGCGAGCACACAATTTCTAATCTGAAACTTTAACAACTTTGGAGTAAAAATTGGATAGATTTTTTTTTTTTTTGTGGAACTAGGAACTGAACCCGGGGCATTCTACCTCCGAGTTACGACCCCATTGCTATTTTATTTTTATTTGGAAACAGGGCCTCGATAGGTTGATGAGAGTCTCACTACTTGCTGAGGCTGTCCTCAAACCTGCGATCCTCCTGTCTCAGCTTCCCAAGTACTGGGATTACACGGGTGCATCACCACGCCCAGCTTGGATAAACATTTTAAAACTTGTACTCTGTTTACAAGTTTCAGCGATACATAGAAATAAAAGAAAGCTAACTGATTTCCAGGGTCTACTCAACAAGCTCTTGTAAGGCTGCCTTTCTTAGAAAGGTGCTGACATTCACACAGGCAGAGTGGCTGCCCCAGGTCGGCTTCTGTTTGTAGAAACAGAACCCCACAGCATCTGGTTCACTGAGATCAAGACATAAGCTAGGCTTAAGCACTTGTTAGAAAGCTACTTGGAGTTCAGGCTCAGAAAATGCCTCAAAGCTAGTCAGGTAAAACCCAGGACCTCCACCTGATATTAAGAGTAAGAATGAGAATTGCCAAAGGAGTCCTGGACAAACTTCAGGAACAGATGACAGCAGGCCAGTTGTCACTTCTGCTGCTACTAGTTGTTCTAGTTGCCTAGAACAACTGCTTTTGATGCAAAAAAGATAAACATGTCCAAGAACAGCAGATGACAAATCAAAGAAGCCCAAACCATTTCACCCTTTGCTCCTTGGCAGACTCGCGACTGCTCCGAGAAACAAAGCCTCTGGGTGAACTTCCTAGAGGCGCAGTCGGCCTCAGATAAGAACGCACGGACCACTGCAAATGGGAAGCCCACCAGCACCCTGACCCCCAGCCTACAGAAAGAAGACAGAATGTGAAACTTCCAGAAGAAAAAAAAAAGATCTGTAAAACTCCTATAAAGGTTTAGGCTAAAGATTTGAGTTTTAAACAGAAATTTTGGGTTGTTATAAATTAGGTCCAATGGAATTACATAGTGCTACAATTTAAAGATTGATAAGAATAAAGAAATGTACTAACCTACATTTACATTGGTGAGATCCTACTAATTTAGTGCTAAGTTTAAGCTGCTTCTTGCATTATCCTATGGAAGTACATTAACAAGTCATAACTCTCTTTATTTTAATATTTTACTTTAGAACTAAAGTCTATAAAAGACAAAACTCTTAGACTCCATTCAACTGTGTTCTCATGATAAATTATCCAAATGACTTAATTACAGTTTGAATTACAAAGAACTCCTAAGGCAGAGGGAAATGTTTATTTAAATTACTTAAAAGACATACTTGTAGGTAGCTTCAAGTAATTTAGCGATGCTCACTTATGTACAAACATTTGCTGTCCTAATTACAATTAGTTCTTATAATAGCAGTTCCATTGGGACAGTTTAAACAATAAGCTGGGGTTGAAGCTGTTATTTCCTCTAGAACAAAGGTTTTTAAACCCGAAACTCACATAAGAATGAAAACCTTGAATGCAAGTACTTCTCCTAACAGTGAACTATGCTGAAAGATCAATTTTAAGTACTGAGCGTGTGCTGCTTGTGCATCTGTATCTACATGTGTGCGTGCGACACCCCTCCCCGTGTAAGGGCGAAGTCACGCCCATCCTAAAGGAACACAAGTGAAGTACTGAGTGCAGTTCTTTCCTCTTCGGATAAACAAGTGTTGAGGTTTGTTGCTATGAAAATCAAATTAAAGATGAGTTATTTCAGGACTGGTTACCTGAAGATTCTGGGCTGGGTACATCTACCAGATTAAGGGATTTTACACAGCTGCCAGGGTAGAAGCAGGACACAGTGATTAACAAGATGAGGCAGTCCCCTTCATCACTGGAGTGTCAGGGAGCAGATGGCATCACCGGTGCCTTTGCTTCATCACCCTAGTCACTCTTTCACATTTCCACTGATCCAAAATACTTGTGAAGCCAGGCGTGGTGGCAAACAGTTGTAATTTCAGTACCTGGGAGGCTAAGACAGGCGGATTGCAGGTTCGCGGCCAGCCTCAGCTACTTAGTGAGGCCCTCCGCAACTTAGTGAGACTGTTTCAAAAATAAAGAATAAAAGATAGGGCTGGGGGTGTAGCTCGGAGGTAGAATGTCCCTGGTTCAATCCCCAGTACCACAAAATCAAAACCAAAACCAAACCAAAGAAAAAACAACAAAACAAAACAACAACAACAAAAACAAAATACGTGAGCCTACAGAATTATCATTAATCACAGGTTTACTTCCTTGTCAATATATTTTAAGAATCATTAAAAGAAATTTAGGGAGCTGAGTTTTTTGATGGCCAAAGAAATCTTATTGTATCCGTTTCCATTTTGCTTTTGTTCTTTTGTAGGAACTAATCATTTAAGTCTATGATAGTCTGGTGGGATAAGATGAATAAATTAGGTACAATTTAAAATGTGCCACCACAGGAAGAACCTAAAATCTTGGTGACTTTCTCAGGACAGTTAAAGCTGGTGGCTAAATGTCAAGGCCAAGTCTGCAGGCAGCATCAGTACTTTCTGAAGCCAGTGAGACAGTGAAGAGGCCTCACTGTTACTGCCGACTCTCCTTACAGGGTTGGTTCTTTGACATTTGTTTCTACAACACCACACAGCTCAGCCTTCTTGCTAAACAGGGGAATGGTGCCTGTTAAGGTAGGGGAGTTGTATGGTTCCCATGTGGTTTTCCTAGGCAAGTGGGGCTGAGACAGTGTGAGCAGAATTATAATCCTCAGAAGAAAAGAGAAAAAAAAGTTTGAAAATCTCTCGGCTTGGCTACTGCACAGGCAGACCTCGCCAGCCTATTTTAAGAAACCTCCAAAATAAAGTATAAAAAACAGGGCCGGGGATGTAGCTCGGAAGTAGAAAGCCCCTGGGTTCAATCCCCGGTACCGCAAAAAAAAAAAAAAAAAAAAAAAGAGACCTCAGCTGGCAGACCTTTCTGGGAGCAGACACCTGGCCTGAGGTCAGCTCCTACTCCTGGTCACTGCAGGGGCACAAAGGCCCAGCCCCTCCAAAGATCTGCAGCTCTGCAGAGCTCCCTATGGAGTTGGCTGAGGGCTTGTCTCCACTACAGGCCATCTCCTCTCCCTGACCAATCCTGCCCCTACCCCCAGCAATGCTGACATCACCTCCTGTAAGCTCCTGCAAGCCAATCCTGGGGAATCAGCTGCAACAGTAATGACCAAGGGACCTCCCCAAGGAGCTCTCAGCTATTCACAATGGACCTGTGTCCTCCTCCATGGCAGCCCCACTTCTACCCTAGTATCTCAGCAACCACAAGTCAGTATGTCCCTGACATTTTTAAAAACACCTTCTAAGTAGTCTCCTTGGTCTGAGTGAATTAACACATGAAGCAACAATTATTTTCTGTGTGTTTGGGGTGTGAGGGAGGCAACATATGTTGCAGGGCCCCCCACCCGGTGCCATGAAAGGGCCTGGTGGACTAGCAGAAGCCTGCTCTAGAGTACCGAGTACCGGGCCTCTCCCACGTGGCAGTAACTCAGCATATTAATGGCAAAGATGGCGCTGGCGGACTCCTCGGAGGGAGGTCCCGCAGATAGCCCCACCTAGCCTCAGGAGGGCTGTGATAGGCAGTTACCTCCTTCTGTGCTCACAGAAAACAGGTGCCTCTACCTATGATAGGTTACAGGGGGGCGTGGTGACCCGACCCGTCACGTGCCATTGGACCACACCCTACTGCTTGCGAATTTCCTGTATTGCCTCTACTATAAAGGAGGGATTTGGCTTTCTAATAAACGAGATTGTGCCTGACATGACTCCCGGTCCGAGGTATGTGTTTTCGGGCCATTCGGCGTCTGTCCCCCCCTTTCAGCATTGCATCACTCTCGGGCTGGCCCCGAGAGACTGATGCCCCGACAATATGTGTTCTGGTTACAAAACTACATAGGTTTTAACAGTTTGACTCATCCAATTTTCCCCATAAGCTCTGTTAATTTTAATTCAGAACTCTGTGAAAATATTATTGATAAGTTAATAATAATATATTTCATGGATATACAGTGTTAAAGCAAAGACATCTGTACTTGACATATTATACTTTTTATTTAACATTAGTACTTCAGAAGAGATCACAATACTATAATCTTTTAGATTACATTGTAAATTCATAGCAAGAACCACATACCTGGTAAAGAACCATATGAGGGAAATTAATGATAAAAGTGAATCCAACAGGGATCAGGGATGGTCATTTACAGTATAGAAAGATTCAGTGTAGGGCCGCTGTATAGCTCAGAGGAAGAATACTTGCCTAGCACGCACAACGCCCTGAGTTTGAACTCCAGCACCAATAAAAAAGAAAAGAAAAGAAGGATTCAGCATAGGGTTTTTTTTAAAGGTAGATATATTAGAGGATACTAGGAAGAGAGGAAATCTATAAAATTCAGAATATAGGAAATTGCGTAAGACAAAGAACCCAAAGAGCCTTCTACAATAAATTCCAAAGAAGAGAGAGAAGGAATGCAAACATACAGGTCAAAGGCTATAAAAGACATTATCAGTTAGCTGCAACAGACGGACCACGTTAGAACCCTGGCATTCCACATACGCACGCTAAAAAATTATGAGACAACTGAGAAAATCTGAACACTGACTATGTTTGATGATGTGGAGGAATTTATTTTTTTGGCACTGTGACAGTATGTGTGCTTCTGAGCCCTTACCTTTTGGGGATGATATAATAAACATAGATAAAACGATGTGATGTCTAGGAATTGTTTCAGTAGTGAGGGCGAGAGAGCAGGAGTACAGCTGGAGGAGGCCAGCCAGGAACGGATCATTGTTAAGCTGGGGAAGGGGTAAGCAGAGACTCGTTATTCTTTCTACTTCCACATACATTTAAGGTTTTCTATAATAAAGAAGCCGTGCACAGTGAGAGCACTTCTGCTGGGAGAGCATCAGCAGTTTTTCCTAGAGTGCAGTAAGTAACCCAAGTGAAAGTGGTCACTCGTGGCCCAACCGAAGCTGGGCGGTTCAGTTACCAGAAGAGAAACAAAGCGTCGTGGACTCCTGCAGAAGCAGCAGGGCCGAGCAGAAAAGGTGAGCCCATCTGCGGCTGACTCAGACAGGAACGGAGAGGCCGGTGGAGCGGTGCGCTTCCCTTATGAGATCATGGCTTGGCCACCAGCAGCCACGGCTAATGTTAGAACAGGGTTTTTCCCTGAAAGAGTCACAATTCCTCTCCCAGGCAAAACAGGAACTGATCCGAACAGGAATATTATGTAATAGCAGGGCACTGGGGAGATTTGGAGAAGCAGGATGGGGGAGAGAACCGCCACAGGATGAAGGTGGAGGTGGGGAGGGAAAAGCAGAGGCACTTGGGGGAGCGCACGGTGTTGGTGACAGATGGCGTGTATGTGGTATTACTGGCCATGTAGCTCCGACCTGTGTGAATTACTTGCATCACAATGTGTATTATCTCAAATCACAAAGTATACCACATGTGATCATACAAAGATATGGATGAGCATTTTGTTTGAGATGCCCACTTTCTAGTCTGTTCTAGTTCATTCCTCCACCTCTTCCCCAGTTAGGCATCTTTCATTCCCAGGTGGAAGCTGACTCCAGGCCATGCCCGGCTCTGTTCTGGACAAGCCAACTCATACTCCCCAGACCAGCCTCTGATGAGCACCTGCTGCATGCCAGCACTTTGCTAGAGGATAATAATGAAAGCAAGGTCTTTGCCCCTGAGAAGCTTCTAGAAGCACAAGCTTGAGTAGTCCATGTCCTCAAATCTGTATCTCCTAGTGTTTGCATTGCCTCAACTGTTTTAATGAGCATATTATCTACATACCCTTTCTTAGCTAGTCTATAAAAAAAATTTCCAAGAAAATTATTATTTGTGTCAAGTTTTTCTGAGCCAGGAGTTGGGTTGTTGAGCTAGGTTTGCCCAAATGTTTTGATCATTATTTTTCTACTACAAAGCTTCATATGAGCTAATATTAAAGAAAGGAAGCTAGGTGTGGTAGTGTACTTGGGAGGCTGAGACAGGAGGACCGCAGGTTCAAAGCCAGCCTCAGCAACTTAGTGAGACCCTGTTTACAAAAAAAAAAAAAAAATAGGGCTGGGGGTGTAGCTCAGATGTAGAATGTCCCTAGGTTCAATCCCCAGCACCACGAAAGAGAAAAAAAAAAAAAAGACACATGTCCAAAAGTATGAAGATGTTTGTCTTAATTTCAATTATGAAAGGTCATCAATTCCAAAATGAAACAAAAACAACCCTACTTAAAAAATATAGTTAGTAAGTTTACAAGTCATTTTGCCTCAGGATCTCTGTCAACGCAGCAACATGAATACAGTTAATGTTATAACAAATCATGGTAACATGAGTCACTTGAGAGCATTTTAGTATATTCCTTACTACCTGTTCAGATTGAATGTAAGATAAACTTAAATATTATTGCAATGAATGTCCATTAACAGATTCAAACGAGAGGCAAATTAATTCAACCTAGGTGTGTGAAAGCTACGCTGCTCAACATAGCTTTTATGTAAGAGGAGAGCTACATTCGAAGATTTAGGAATGGTTATGAATTTGAACAAATGTAAACTTAAACAGACTTGCTAAATTGCTTAGCAGCTGTTTCTCATTAGCATAATAACCCTTACTGATTTTTTCTTCAAAAAACGAGAATATCATAGAGTCGCAATAAAGGGATAATTTTAGGAATAAGCTCCTAAAAACCAAAGTATTAATATTCAATCCTTGGTCATTTATTATAATTAAACATTTTAACTACAAGTATTTTACGATTTTAACTACAAATCTTAAAATAAAACATTTTAACTACAAGTATTTATAGATCCTATAAATATTCATACAAATATCTTCTTTAACCTCGACAGAAAAATAATTTTTTACTCAAAAAAGTAGCTTTATTACATACTGACTTAGGGTTAAAACAGTATTTATTACAAGGTAAAAAGGAACAAGCCTTTTTTCCCTGTTAGTTTTAAATGAGTGGGAAGATGCTTTAAATTAGACTTTTAGAATTTAAAATTAAAATCGCAGTGTGGAAGTGTTTTTAAGATAGCATTTTGTTTTCAGTGACATCAAATGTAAAAAGTGCTCTGAAGTCTTCCCAGGAACAAAAGAGCATTCATGTCAGCGCAAGCTTCCTGCCACGTCAGATCGGGATCTGTAACATTACTGAAGAAGAGAGCCAGTGATAGAGGAGGAAAGAAGCCTAAAGTGAACATCACAGGTTTCCAAACACGTACAGGGTAAATATTATGCCCATATAGAAAGTAAGGATTCAGTTGGCGTATCAGAAAATAAAATTTAAAAACTTTCTGACTTTATATATGCAAAATCCTAAGGTTAACTCACTAAAAAAAAGGGTCATTTGAGCTAGCTGAAGATGCTATAATATCACAATGAGAAAACTTACCAAATCTACAGGGCTAAAGGTTATCAAACCTTCACCTCTGCCAAGAAGTGCATAGAAAGTTCTCCAGCCTAGCTACAAACAGCACTTGGCTCACCCAGGCTGTCTTTCTTAGCGTCTATCATCAATGCAGCAGAAAGGGCCCTTTCTAAAGGTACCAACAATGTTTGTAACATCACCTTGTGAAAAACTTATGTCTTGAACTTTAAACTTTATGATTTACTTTTTATACTCACTGCTTATTAAAAGAAACAATCAAGACTCTCAAAATATATGAATTGCCTAAATAGGTAAAGTTAAAATAATCTCACTTTTAAATTAAAATCTACTCTGACCTGGTCATGGTAGCACACACCTGTAATTCTAGTACTCGGGAGGCAACTTAGTAAGACCCTGTTTAAAATTTAAAAAGAAATAAAAAGGACTGTGGGTATAACTCAGAGGAAAATGTCCATGGGCTCAATCTCCAGTACCAAAATTAAGAGAATATCAAATATTATCATAGTCACCAAAACAAATAAACCCCCCCAAAACCAAAAAAGACACATCTACAAACATCACTTGATTTTTTTTCATGATGCCAGTTTCTGCCGCATTTACTCAAATAAAGAATTTGTATGGATGAACAAAACAGAGCAAATGCTTTAATTATCTAAAGGTAGTTTAAGAAAAACTATCAGTCATAGAAGAAAGTTACAGGTGTTTCATAGAGAAGTGGCGGGAGGGCGTGCAGACCTGGAGGAGCAGTGGGCTCAAATGAGAATGACACGGGAGACTTCTTGGAACCGCACACGCCCTAACTGCAGAGTGCACGGGGGAGCTTGTTTGCTTTGTGGAAGTGTGGGCAAAAGCCAGGTCTTGGGGAGAAGAGCTTCGATGCAAAGTCTAAGGCCTGAGGCACAGAGAAGGCACAGGTCCCCCTGGGCCGAAGGCAGTGGGCAGGAGTTTTGATTTGGTTCATTTCAACCAGAGTTCTTATGAGAGTCCTATCTTCTATTCCAACCTTGGCTATCAGTCCTCTTCCAGAAAACAGACTGAGAAAGGAATGGCAATAATTCTCTACTATATGGATGGCCCTGCTAGCTAGGCGTGCCTTCCAGGTGCCGTTCTATTTGTTTAGTTCTAGGCTAGTAATGTATTGTCCTTAAAACATCTACACTAGTCTCCTTTTCTGTGGTGCCCAATCATGGTCCAGAATTATTAGGTGGAAAATTCAAGAATCAAACAATTTGAGTTTTAAACTGCACATTTGTGACAGTATGGTGAGATTTCATGTGGCCCTGCTGGGCCACGAATCATCTGTTGTCTAGGGTGTCCACACGGCATGCGGCACCCACATTTAGTCACTTAGCAGCCATGCGGCTATCAGATCCACTGTGGGGTGTTGCAGAGCTGTGACCCAGAGCCCTTGCTTACTTAATATAGGCCCCAAGTGCATGAGTAGAGACGCAAAGGAAGCAGCAGGGCATAAAACATGGCAGGACAGATGGACTCCGGCGTGTACAGGACATGGAAGTCCTAGAAAACAAATTCACTCTCAACAAATTAGAAATTCCATTATTCAGTCTGCATTTTAAAATCAGTGATTTCTTTCCTTAGTGACCCAAAATATCTTCCCTCAATTTAATTCTAGAAGCCGTAAGAAAAGGGTTCCACAGCCGGGCATGGTGGTGCACGCTTGTAATCCCAGTACTTTGGGAGGCAGAGACCGGAGGATCCGGGTTCGCGGCCAACCTCAGCTTTCGCTCTCTCTCCCTGTCTCTCTCTCTCCTTAGTGAGGCCCTCCGCAACTTCATGAGACCCGGTTTCAAAACAAAGCATAAAAAATAGGGCCGGGGGCGTAGCGCGGAGGTAGAACGCCCCTGCGTTCAATCCCAGGTACTGCAAAAAAAAAAAAAAAAAGAAAAGAAAAGGGTCCCACAATCAAACAAGTAACAAGTTTGGAGAGGTATTATGTTCATTACCATATAAAAGGCTCTAAGAAGACTGCAATAAAAACCTTGTTAAATAATTACATGTTTAATCTGGTGTTTCCCAGATGAATTTAAGCATGTGACAAGATGAGTGTCAGCTCCCTCTCCCCCATATACAAACAACATCTCTTCTTCCAGTGACTGCATTTTGGGAAACCCTGCCTTACAGCAATGCTGACAAGTACACTGATCTGGTCCCAGTGAACCCTACTCCAGAACATATGACAATCTGCAGGCTAGTAAAGCAGGGTGACAGAATACTGCTGCTGGTGTGGAGTTCAAGCACAGCTCTCGGCACTTACTAGTCTGAATCTTCAACCAAGTTACTTTAACCCGAGTCAGCTTTCTCCCAGTTAATTCCCTCCTTGCCCGTCTCTCAGGTTTGCGGTGTCTAATGGACCTAGGAGGAGATAACATTGGAACTGTACTCTAAGCCCAAAGCTCCATCGGTTACAGGCCTTATGATTATCACCACACCATTCACTCTCTAGTGAGGGTAGGCTTAGCCGTATGCATCTTCTGCATTCAGTTCAAACCTGGAGGCGGACCCTGGGCTAGTCGCCCGTGGGGCTCTACCGATCTCAACGTTCTGAACACATTTAGTGCTAAGCCCACCAACCAACCAACCCGACAACTCTCTAAAGACCAACAGAATCTAAGCCATGTAGATCACTGCAGTTTGAGGAGTATTAGTAAACTACTACTTTATTCAAAATAAAAACAGAAAGCCTGAATCAGAGATTTAGAGGAAACCTAAGCCAAGGAGCTGCCAGGGGCACCTGATGGTCTATTTCTGGGGCTTGGTCATCATGACTAAAAGCTCCCCACAAATAACTCGAAGAAAAAGAAAACTAATGACATATTTTCAGTCACAGAAATATAACAACTCTTAATCATTTCTTTCAACATTTTGGTAATGGTACAGGAGGAACTAATGTCCTTCAGCATGTGATGGAAAGAAGAAACCTGCACTGACACATCCAGGTCAGAACGTTTCAGCCGTTCTCATGCACTAAAGCATGCAGTTCTAAATGGAGAATTAAACGACAACTTTACTTAATCAAAATTGAAAGCTAGCATTCTTAAGAAAGTATGAAGTGCTGAACTGATTTTTCAGGAGTAAGAGCCACTCTAGAAGTAAAGAACAGAGAGTGAAGCAGAGCCCGTCCCGGACGTGCCTCGTCAACACCTGTGTTTCTGGACGCGTGTAAGACATGGGCTGGCTTTCTTTGGATAAACTGGCCAACCAAAATTTTGGAAAATGAAGCTGAATTTCAGAGAACATCTAGCCTGGATAAAGTTTTTTAAATGCCTGTGTGTGCAAACACACGCATGTTATTGAAATACTATGACCCATCATCGTCAGCCTCAAGGAATTACCAAGCTGACTTCCACCCCTTCCAAATCCACTTTCCTTCAACATAACTGGAAATAAATCAGAATGAGGTACCATGACTACATACTGCTTTTACCAGTTTATAACAAGCATGAAGTTAAAAAGTCTATATGAAGGTACATTTTCACTTGATTATATATAAAACATTACAATGGGCATTATTAAAGAAGACAATATAATCTCTTTAAATCAGTCAAAATTATAGCTAGGACCCCTGAGTAAAACAGTCAACAATGCAGCTCAAAAGCTGCCCTGGTGGGTGTCTGGGAATAGTCCCTTGGCCAGTCCCATTTCCTTTTAGGGGGAACCTAAAATCCTTCCATCTCCCCATCAATTGCTTTTGAAGCTTTCTAAAAGGGGAAGACACCTTTTCTAAATTCAGGAAGGGTGAATTCTTTTGAGTCTAAGGGCGCAGACTGTGTTTCTGAAATGACACATCACAGTTGGCTGGGAGCTTGTTAAAAATGCCAACTTCTAGAGTCCAGCCAGAGCTACAGTACGCATGCGTGTCTAGCAAGTCCACCAGGTAATTCTCTGTCAGCTGAGAACTGGAGCTAAGAACGGGAGGCAGTCAGTGAGCCACTGCTCAGCAGCTCCTCCTGGTGCCAGCTTTTCAGAAGACACAGCTTTCCCAAAGGATGCACAAGAAAAAAATATCTGTATTAGATCAACATTCATCATCCAAATCTCCAGTGACAGTGGTCAGAGAAAGAGCCAGCTGCTTGCCCTATGGGGGAAAATCCCTTCCCACTTTATTGCCTATGGACCATTCAGGATGCTCAAGTTACACAGCTTACCTGCACCCGTCTATTCTCTATCTGTAAGAAAAGTCCCTTTCAGAGGAGATTGGATGAGTTCAGGGCGGTATGGCCGTAGACAAGTTGACTCTTTCTTCATGAGAATTGTAAAAATGTTTATACCCATACACTTCTACAGAAAAGAAGTTAGAGATGAAGACTCTCTGCTTTCTTAGAATTGATAAGCTGTGGCATGCTATAAAATCTTATTTCAATAAAACACAGTAGTTAGAGAGAGGTTTTCTACTTTTGTCATTATTTATAAACTTTCAATTTGGAATCTATCCTGCTATATTTGGACAGAAGAAATAATTGCAAAAAAAAAAAAAACTGGTAGGAAGACTGAGTTCATTGTTTTCTCACAAACCTACCCTTAGGTTTTAGGCTATTCACTGAGTGTAGTATCAGTGCAAGAAAACCTGGCAGGACTTTTAGGGCATCTGTTCATGCTACAGGTGTCCTGGTGCTGCCACTTCTACATTACAGGCAAGGGGTTTCCCTAAGGCCCCCGAGGCTGCCAGGTCCTGGGAGATGAAGACATATCTGCTCCTGTTTCCATTGTTTCTCCACCTGGTTCTGCTATGCTCTTCATTCTATACAGGCCACAACAGATTCCAGTTCATTCTCCACCTACCTGCTTGGGTCTGAAATGTCCAGGTGAGCGGCCTGACCAGGAGAAAGCATCCAGGGAAGGGCAGACACACTCAGACCCGATCCAAGTGGATGACAACCCACAACTGTCCAATCCCACCGCCATCTCAACTGGAGGGGAAACCGTGCCCCTGCGTGTGACTTAGTGAAGGGGCCCGGCATCTAAGGACATGGTCTCGGGGCCATTAGACAAGAGTCAGCTGGCAGAGGTCAAGGGAGGGCAGTGTTTAAAGACTATGGACAGGAACATGGATCTCAGGAATGTTTCTGGGCAAAGGAGGCTTCTTCCAGTTAGGGAGATGTCTGATGAAGCTCAACGGGGAACTTGTTCTGAACGAGGGTCTGGACTAGCCGTGCTGGGCTGTCTGTCACTGGCTGACTGCTGAGACGCAGAAAGGGTAACAAGGTCACAGGACTAGAAGGGCAGAACAGAGAGCGCAACCCAGGCCGAGGCTGCCAAGCCTCCGCGCTTCCCGCTCCACGGCACCCCTTCTGCATTGGTTCCTTTGGTCTATAAAGTTTTGTTCCTTCTCAGTTTTGATTTAAACTATATTGTTCTACCTCCACTGTCATTTGAGAACTTGGATGCAGGAATATTACCCAGTAAGAGTCTGATGTGTAGAATTTGGTGCTGTGCCTGGGTGATGGTGAACGCAAACATCGCAATGTATAAATGAAACTGTCCAACTTCAGAGCCACCTGCTTGCTGAGCTGCACTGGTGCAACAGAGTCACCACAGGGTTTATACCATGCTAGTGCTAATTGTTTTGTGGTTCTTTTTCTGAAAGTGCTGTTGTGAGTAACTCGGGCTTCTCTTGGTCACGGTTAACTAAAACAACAGAATGGAGTTAATCTGCATGATCTGACTGAGAGTCAAGTACAAGTTCTTAATGCTACTCTAGCCACAAGAGAAAAAGGACAGCACTCTCCTCTCCTTGCTTTCCCACAGACTCAAGACACAGCCCTGGGCCAGGGGCGCAGTTCTCAGATCCAGGATCAACAAATCCACCCAGCCCTGTGTCAGTGTAGGACGGCTGCTCCTCGCGGGGTCCGCGGCATGGGTGTCCTCCAAGCTGCACTTTACTGGCACAAGCCCGGCAAGACTAAGAGAAACGTAATTTATGAATATACTGCTGCTCAACAGTGGAGTCCTAGCACACAAGCACCTCAGCGACTTCTTAGAATCCCAGGTGAATCATGCCTCACCTTGCACAGGAGGTGAGACGGGAATAAGCAAACCAGGAGATGGCTTTCCATCGAGGGCTTGCCAAGTCGAACCTCGAGCTCCCTTTAGGAGATGAACGTGGCCTGGGATTGGGTTATCCTGACTTCACTTCATGCTTAAAGAATCCCAAAGTGCGTTCACACGTATTGTTCCATCAATTATGTGGGAAGCATGAGTGTCATCCCTTTTTTCCCCAAGCAAGGATGGAGAAGCTTGGAGCAGGGAAGTGGCCAGGTAGATGGTGGTGTGTCCTCACCCAGAAACCAAACCTGGTATTCTCTGGACCCAGCTCCGTGGTAGACAAATGCGACTCTATAAACCAACGGTCTTTTCCAATTCTAAAATTGTATACTTGCTCAAAGTCACTCTGAAGATTAAGTGACAGAATTGGGACTTGAACCTAAGTTTCTGGCTTTTTTTCCTTCATGTCATCTGTAGGGTCCCATTTATTTTATTTTTAGAAGGACAACATTAAAATTAGATAGTTTCCCTGTACTTTCTGTATTTTTAAATTGCAAAATGTAACATATATACACAAAAGGACATAAAATAATTTGTTACATTTCACAATTATTAGGCAAACACCATGTAACCACCACCCAGGTTAAGAAATGCTTCTCTGATATGTGGAAGCCAGAGAGGAAAAAGGAAAGGCAGTGGACCACATGAAAATGAGGAGACACCTGTGGCGAGTGGGAGGGGAGTGAGGAGGGGAGGAGAGGAGGGGTGCAGGGAAGGAAACTGACCAAATCATGCTATTTGCATATACCAACATATCACTGTGAATCTATCATGTGTAATTACAATGCACCAATAACATTTTTGAAAAATGGAAAGATGTAAGAGAATACACAAGATTCTACCTAACATATTTCAGAAACTGGGACAAGTGAACTATATTGTTCAGAATGCAGACATAAGTGGTGGAATTCTATGGAGAAATAAGGCAGCGGGCATCACAGAACTCAGGATGGAGTTTACCTCTGGGAAGGAGACAGAAAAATGTCATGATTGAGGAAGGGCCACAATGCTGCAAAATTTAGTGCTCACGCTCTCTGAGTTTCTGACATTTACAACAATCAGTACTCACAGAAATATACTACACCACCTCCAATGAAAAAGAATTTCTGGGCTCGTTCTAACGTGACGCCCGGAAGCTTACGATCAGCATCTCAAAAATCCTGACTGCGGAAGCACCAGTCTGTCTAAAGATAAAGCACCTCTGTCGCTGGCCATGGATGTGCTGGCTGCAGACAGTGACCAAGAAAAACACTGTACACACAAGAGCCACCAAAATGTGGCAAACTGAGAGCATTGTTCCTCCAACGTAAAAGGGAAGTAAGAGACATATATGAGTCACAACTGTATCCTACTGATAAACTGAAAAATGTACATAAAAGAAGCCAAAGACTTCAAAGAAATAAACAAAAAAGGCAGTCTGAGGTATGGAAGAGAAGGGGAATGGAACTGGCCGTAATCAATAGACTTTGAACAAGCGACAGAGCTCGCCCATCCATCTCCCTGGAGCCCCCTCGTATGGAGCATGCAGGCGAGTTTAGGTTGAGACTCACAGGTCGACACACATGGGCCACCTTGGCTGAGGTAACTAGAGACACTCAGAGTGCTTCACCCCAGACAAGAGCAAGCTTCACGTGCATGGAGACAACTCTCACTCGGGGTCAGAGCAACATTAAATTTGGATATTCTAGATGGGGAACAGCTTTGAATTCCACCCCTCGTCACGTGAAAAAACAACCACATTTTTTTGGGGGTACTGGGGATTGAGTCCAGGGGTGCTGTACCACTGAACTACAACTCCAACCCTTTTTATTTTTTGAGACAGTGTCTCACTAAGTTGCTAAGGCTGGCCTCAAACTTGTGATCCTCCTGCCTCAGCCTCCTGAGTAACTGGGATTACATGCTTGCATCACTGTGCCCAGCAACAACCACTTTTTGAAAATGCTCAGTCATAACTCCAGTGACAATGAAACCCCTCTTAGTTGCCCGGAGCCCCAGCCTTGACTTCCCAAGCAGCCATGAGCAGAGATGACAGTGGACCCAGAAGGAACCAGAAGGCCAGAGACTCCGTGCTTCACTCTGTCCTATGTGTCTAGGCAACGACTGTATAAACAAGATGTGTAGACCTCTGGGGAGGGGAAGGGGTGCCAGAAGGACAGGGCATTATGTTCCATGAAAACACCAAAGCACAGATTCTTTTATGACCGCCACCTTTCTTCCACCTTTATCCTCTGTCTGCCTCCATCCCTAACTTCTATAACATTAGTATACATGATGAGAAGACTTACTGAAAGGACTGAAAGAGTAAACAAGGACAAAAGTAAGGCACTCCCAAAGGATGACCAGGACATCTTGAACTTACCACACAAAATAATTAAACCACGCTAAAGAACATGCCATTCATAGATACTTTTCAAAGAAATTTATTGTAAAATTTTTCAAATAACAACAAAAAAATCCTTGTGAACTTCAATATTCCTATCAACAACTAATTTTTTTTTTTTGTGGTACTGGGGATTGAACCCAGGGGCATTCTACCTCTAAGCTACACCCCCGGTCCTTTTTTTTTGTTGTTGTTGTTCTTTATTTTGAAACAGGGTCTCACCAAGTTGCGGAGGCCTAAGTAGCTGAGGCTGGCCGTGAACCCGGATCCTCCTGTCTCAGCCTCCCAAGTACTGGGATTACAAGTGTGTGCCACCACGCCCGGCTCTATCAACAACTACCTGCTCTATCAACAACTAAGAACTAACAGCATTTTGCCACATTGTTATATCATTCCTTTGTTCTTTGCTACAGTATTTTATTTTATTTACTTATTTATTGCATGCTGGAGCTTGAACCCAGTGCCTCCTGTATGTTAGGCAAGAGCTCTACCACTAAGCAACACCCCCAGCCCTGCTACAGTATTTTTTTGTTTTTTTGCAGTATCGGGGATTGAACCCAGGGGCATTGTACCTCCGTGCTACACCCCTGGCCCTATTTTTTTTATACTTTATTTTGAAACTGGGTCTCACGAAGTTGTGGAGGGCCTCACTAAGTAGAGAGAGAGACAGGGGGAGAGAGAGAGAGAGAGAAAGAGAGAGAGAGAGAGAGACAGAGAGAGAGAGCGAGCGCGCGCTGAGGCTGGCCGCGAACCCGGATCCTTCGGTCTCCACCTCCCAAAGTACTGGGATTACAAGCGTGCGCCACCATGCCCGGCTCTGCTACAGTATTTTAAAGCAAATCTCAGACACAATAAATCACTTCATTCCTAATCCTTTGGTATATATCATTAAAAAATATGGAAATTTCCTTATACAATCACAGCGCCATTAGAATACCTAACAAAATTCCTTGGTATCTTCTAATATACAACTGTCTCATGTATATGTTTTTATGGTTCAAGTAGGTCCCAAAGAAGACCCCAACATTATATCATTATATCTATCTGGTTATTTTTATCTCTTAGGGTCTTTCTATCTATAGCACTCCATCTGTCCCACTTTTTTTTTTAATGTCACTGACTTATGATAGAAATTGAGTCAGCTGTCTTGAACCATGTCCCACATTTTGGATTTTTGTTTGTTTCCTTATGAAGTCAATGCACTTGCAGGTCTATCCCTTGTGTTTTCTGTGACTGAAGATTACTTCTAGAGTCAACTTTCTGGCAAGAACACTTCATAGATTTATAATGCATCCCATCAGGTGCGCACAGGTCTAACTGTTCAATGGTGCTACTGATCTGTTAGATAGTAGGTACTTTATTAGCAATGAAAAATACTTTTTTGGTGAAAATAAATTTAGTATGGGATTTTTAATAACTCAATATAATGGATAATGTATATGGCTTTTAGTAGTAAACTGAAATTTATTTTTATAGGGTTATTAATTAAGAAGCGGGAAAATCAATACACTTGATTCCCGTGAGTATTAAAGAAGTTCCATCTATCTATCAATTTAATTATACTAACTCACAGTTACCTAGTTACCTAGCGAACAACTACTAGCGACACTGAGCCAGGACCAATGAAGGGACTGAGTCAGGACCTCTGTCACATGGAGACTAGTAAGACATTTGCTATTGAAAGGGCAATAAGTACCGAGCTGAGACAGCACATGAGATCAGCAAATTTGGAAAAATAGAGAGTTGGTGAAAAGGAGGACTGTGCTGAGGAAACCTGTCACGAGCACCGCCCGGTGTGAGCGCCCTGCCGGGGCCATTCTTACCTGTTCTGCTCACTGACATCACCTGCGCCTAGGACAGAGCTGACACAGTGTTTAACAAGACCCTTCCAAGTAAATGAATGCAGCAGGACCGCATAACTGCTGCTCTGACTCACGGCGATGTGTTCCTTCTCTTCCTTCCTCCATGGTGGGAAGCAGGGCTTGGGCTTTGGGCTGCAGAGAGGACCTGCTCTGTAGAGTGAACAAGGCCCCGCTCCCCAAAGTGGAGGCAGCGATGTGGGCAGCATCGCTGGCTGAAAGGGTCCCAGTGGAGACTGGACTGCAGGTCAGTGGGCACTAGGATTTGGAAGATACACGAGGATGAGTTGGCCAAGGGTCTGAGGCTTTGCATTTGTTATATGTAGGGAACTACTGACACTAGAGAGTAACATAAGAAAAGAGATTATTTTGAGAAAATAGATGATAGTAGGATGCCTTGAAAAAAAAAAGTGGGGCTGGGAGGCTACTTAGGATTACAGTGCAGGGGTAATATCAGGAACAGTTTCATCAGTAGGGATAGAAAAGCAGGACACATGCCAGAGGGTGATGACCCAACCGGATACAAGAGTCAGTAGAAAAAAGAAGCTGACGATCATACTAAAGTTCACTGTTTATCAATTCCAGGTAAATAGGATAACCAAAGACGAAAAAAAAATGTGCTGAGGGCTTCTGCTTCCTCCCCTGCGACTCTTGAGAAAGGGTTTAGTCTGCTCGCTGTCATCCTCATGTGAAGTGACTCCCTTTGATGCTTTAATCTAAAACTCAGGACTGGGGGAGATAAGTAGTGCGAGGTCACACCGGTAGTTACCTACTGGTCTAAGACTGACACGGAGGTACTGCTGGCACCGGGCTCATTCCTCATTCCACTGCGACGTCGTAACTACAGTTGCCATTAATCTTTCCCAAGAGTGCAGCCCTGCAGTGGGTGAGGCCGGCCTCTCCTGGCGGAGCCCTCGCATTCTTTCTGAGGGAGAGGAAAACGCAGCCAGGGACATGGTGGCATCTGACCTGTGATGGCCTCCCACAGCGTGTGCTGGGAGGAAGCACACACCAGGGGCTGCCTACTGGCAGCAGGAGTCACACACAAGAGGCTTCCAGGTCGGGGTAACAACAGTAAGGCATCTCTGGAGCTCAGGGCACTAGCTGCCGGCTGGTCCACACTGCTGTGAGACAAGTCAGGAACGGCAGACTGTCGTGATGCTCTACAGGCAAAGGCACTCAGCGGGTGAGCAGCCGGCAGCACAGGGCTGCCTCCCTCACTGCAAAGCGGGGCTTTCTAGGGTGTACCTAGGCGTGCACTCATAAGGCCGGGGTGGGGGGACAACGCATGTGTGGAGGAGAAATCTACAGGCAACCACGGATAATCTAAATCTTAGATTATTTCTAGACCAATTCTGCTTAAATATATCTTATAAGGAAATACATCTGAGTAGTGAATAGAGTAAGTTTTTGTTTGCAAATGAGAATAAAGCAGGGCCAGGAACTGAAAATGGCGACCCCCCTCTCCCCCCAAGTATTTTGAGATAAAACAGCTTATTACATTTTGGAATTAATAGATGAGAAAAAACGCTGTTAAGTGTCTTAATAAAATTTTCTTTTGATTTGAAAGGCTTTCTTAAATTTTTCCTCACCTTCTTTCCTTTAGCGACTATTTGCCAAATACCCCTGGGCATTTGTAGAATGGGGAACAACAGCCACTTTTTCCCTTAAAATAAAACCCGGGGACACCAACCCTGAGAGGCTCTGCTGGCAGGACCTGAGCTGTGGCCAGAGGGCTGGGGAAGGGCTCCAAGGACAGGAGGGAGGCCCTCCCCACCTTGGACACCAGAACCCAGGCCCACGTCCCCCCAGCCAGAGTGCCGCTACAGAGAAGCTACACCCGATGACATAAAGATCTGCAAACTCTGACATATGGGAGTTCCCTAATGAAAACGCCAACTCCCTTGCGATCACATTACAGCAAAGTTCCCCAGCTGAAAAGGGCTACCTCTGCAAACAGGGTGCCCAGCAGGCTTCCTGTTAAGTGACTCTTACCTTAGAGCAGGCAGGAAAGGACAACCAGACTATATAGAGGGAATCCACCAACATGACAGAAAACAACCAAAACCAACAGAAAAGAACTCCGAGGGAAAAGACAGAAGCATAATCTGCGAACTTCAATTACAAAATGCATTCAGAGACAAGGGGATATGCTGTTGTATCCATGAAACAAGAACAGGATGCTATTCAAAAATAAGTAAATATAAAGGAACAATTGGATAATAGAAATACCTCATAGAAATTAAAAGTATGAGAGCAAAACTTTGAGAGGTTAGAAAATAAAATCGAGTGAATCTCACCCAAAGTAGAACCAAGATCTATATATTAAAAAGATACTAAAGAAAAATCTGAGAAATAATTCAAGATGCCCATGCAACTAATGACTTTCAGAGAAAATACAAAGGGAAAAATTATGAAAGAGCAAATAAAAGTTAATTTTCCAGAACTAACAGAAGGATATAAAGTGTCTGGTAAATAAAAACACTCATCCAATTCACATTCCCATGGGACTTTAGAATACAAAGATAGGAAGATTCTAAAACCTCCTAAAAGGGAGACCAGTACTTGGGTCTGTGTAAGGACTGGAACAAGCACACCAACAATGGCTATGAAAAGACACCAGTGTAATACCTTAAAATCCTCAAGGAAAATTATTTTTAGTCCCTCATTGTATACTCAATCTGACATAATATTTAAAAAGAGATTTTCAGAACTGCACCCTTCTCAGGAAGCTGCTGGAAGGTGAGTTAGGAGAAAAAGGGTTCAGGACAGAGGAGGTAACAGGAGAGAGGTGGAGGGAAGTCCAGGATGACAGGGTGTAGTCATCCAGCAAGCAAGGTGAGCAGGAAGAGGAGGTGCTAGAGACACCTCCTGGGGCGAGCGGTCCAGCTGACAGATGATCTGACACGCTGCAAGGTGTTACAGAAAGCCTACCCGAGGGTGTGGGGAAAAGCACATGCAGATATAGAAGCCTTTCATTCCCATGAAACAACAACCCAAAATTGGAAAAGGAAATGTCATTAGAATACACTATTTGGCTTAGCAGAGAAGCTATTTTCATAGTCATAAAAATACAAGTGCCAAATAACAAATTATAATACGTTAGTAGTTTGAGTGGTAAAAAGGCCTAAATTCTAACCTACCAAAACAGAGGTCCAGATGTTAACAATTAACACATCAAGAAATGTCAACGTAAAATACTGTATTAAAATAGGAAGGCAAGTAGCACATAATATTAAAAGACTGGAGGTGCCACAGGGAGCAGGCTTGGGAGGTGAAGCGGCAGTGTGTGTGAGTGAAAGATGCTGCTTTTCATTAGAAGCTGCTTGGTGCAACTTAACGTTTCTACATTTGTGTTGATTAAAATACAACCGCATTTAAAGAGCCCTCTCTGTGTGCCGGTCACTATTACAAATGCTTTACACATGAGCTCCTTAAGCCTCACCATAACCCCGGCAGGTGACAATCTCATTACACGCCCCCCCACCGCCCCCCAGTTTAAAGACGAGGAAATAAAAGCAAAGAGAGTAAGTAACTTGCCCAGCAGCTCGCTGATAGCAACTACTGGGGCCAGGATTTATACTCAGGCAGTGTGGACCAGAATCTGGAGATCTTTAAATCTGAAGGAAGCCAGGAAAAGGTGATTTCATCAATTATTTTGGGGAAGAATCATCTGATTTTCACCTCCTGACAAACCCAAACTGTCAAAACCAATCAGTCTAACAGACAGGAATACATAGAAAGCACTTATTTTCTCATATCTGAAATCTTATGTTTTTCTATCAACAACACAAAAACGCAGTCGAAACAGCAAGACCAGCAGAAAAGAAAAGTTGGAAAAAAATTGCAGTCACACAAACTGTAGTTAAAAAATGACTAAGTTTCCTTGATATATGAATTTGTTGGAAAACCATTTATCAACAGCCTGTTTCTCCCCAGCAGAGTCCCTCAAGCCGAGAGCCATGTCATTCCCCTTTGACTGATTAATTAGCCAATCAGGGGACATTTTTCATTGTGAGGCATGATGGTTTATTTCAGCTAATGTTTGGTCTCTAATGGCGACATATTAAAGCCAACTCGGCTATTTTAGCCCTGTGGAGTGACCAAAAGGAAGGGAAAGAAGATAAATCAAAAGAGCTCCCTTCAGTTTCCCTTCAGTCCTTAACAAAACCCCTAAGGAGCAAATGGCTAGAGGAAAGATCCTCTACCGATAAAGAGGAGTAGCAAATAAGAGAGAGGCACAAACGCCTTCAAGCCAAGGGGTATCCTTCCCTGTTTCTGAAGAGCAATAATTTATCCTGTTGATTAACAGACCACTGATAGAATAGGCACCGGAAAGTCAATATCTCGCTCTTCTTCCTTTTATCAAAAGCTGTGCTCAATAGGAAATCCAGCTCTGTAATGCTTCTTACTCGCTGGAATGACCGCACCTGCAATCTGAACTCGAGCCTGATGTCCCACACCACTCACTCCAGCCAGACGTTTCCCACTGCACCGCCAGGCCCCTAGCTTCTCATCTGTCCCAATGCCTCTGCCAAGCACTGAAGCACCACGCAGATTCCAGATGCCAGAGGAGGCCAGATGTGAACATCCACTTATCCAGGAGACAGTATTTTTACTATACCGCCTAGCACACGCAACAAGAGGGGTCTAAGTAGCTGGACTCTGCTAAGCACTTCCACACTTCGGCACATAAAACAACCTGGCTTTCCTGCCTCCAAATGAGCCAAAGATCACAAACTACCAGTCAGTGTCAGAGGAGACCAGACATGTTTCACCTGTCTGAAGAATGTTTACCAACACCACCACCATCATCCTCTTCATCACTGATGTAATTTTGTAAGTCTTGGAACCTTCCAGTAAGACACCACTGCTTCCTTCCTTCCCCACTGCTTACAATTACATGTAGGGGCCCCATGGATTTGAACCTGAGACCAGGATACATGGCTGTTCATGTTGCTTCTGCTTTCTATGCCGTGTCTATCTGGACAGCCCCTGTCCTCCAAGCTGAGCTTGGCTGTCCATTCTTCTCTGCGGCTTTTCCTGACAGGACCAGTGACAATGAATAGGTCCCTTGCCTGTGCTCCCATACTGTTTAAACCATACTCCAACACTGAATTCAACTGGCAAAACCTCGACTGAGAACCTACTCGATGCCAGGCATGGTTCTAGATGCTAGAAAGTACAAAATCTCCTGGCCTCACAGGTTCCAAGCCACTGAGGGAAGACGGTGGCAGTAATGACTGAGTGCATCTGATGGTGATAACCACTGTGAATGAAAATGAGGCGAGTGTTTCGCTGTTTGCCTTCTCAATTAAAAATAGGGTAATCGAGGAAGGCTGACTGAGGTGACACTGGATAAAAAGTGTGAAGTGGTGGGGGAGAGCCATTCTACGCAGAACCACCAGCACTTGAGGCGGAGCAGCCGCAGCAAGAAGGCAGTGCAGTGCGCCTGCGGCCCAGGGCAGGGACGGTGAAAAGGGACAGTAACTGTGGGGGTGGGGCAGGCAGGGGGCTGGGCCAGTAACCTCAGGCCATTGTGAGGATGTGGCTTTTACTCTGAGTGTGACAGAGATACTGGAGAACAATTTGGGCAAAGTAGTGATATGATCTCAATCACATTTTCAGAAGATCACTCAAGCTGTTGTGGGGAAAATACACACACAAGAGATGCTATTAGACTAACAGACTTCATCACATCACGCTCAAGATATTTACACATCTACCTCCTCTAGCAGAGGACCATGAAGCCCTTGAAAGGGGCCAAGTCCTGCTGTCTTTGTATCAGAATAATAACTGGCACATACTAGGTACTCAAACAATTAGTGGACAGTTAAATCTTTATAACTTTAGAGGCTTTCTCTCCTTTCCTATTATTGTCTAAGTGCAACAAATTACACTGCTTATGGAAGAAGAGAAAATAGAAATGTAGACAACCAGTAAGCAAATATCTTTCACATCTGCGGTCAAGAGTCTTAATAGAAGTGAACGGTGCACACGGCGCAGAGATTCATCTTGGTCTAAAGTAAACGTCCTTCGTAAACGATTACACTCGTCTTAAGTTTCCACACCTCCAAAGATGCAGTGTGGCTCCATGGACTTCAGTGCAAGACAAGGGAAGGAGGACAGGCCCCGGTGCCTCCCGCGTGTACTGCCATTAAACCTGTGCTCAGGGTTCATGTCCTACCCCCAAACTTTTTTCATTTAACTGCTACCAAATTAGACCTTTCCGTGATTAAATGAGACTTTACACAACTTCATAAAATTTCACCTTAAAGAGGTGAAAAAAGTTTGGCCAAATATCCCAGCTTAGAGAAAGTATTTTAAATCTCGATTCTGTTATTAATGGTCAAACGAGAATGACTGAAGTCATCACTGCTGGGAAAAATAAATTTTGAAACTCAAGCGTACCATTTGGCATGTTTATGGGCTTAGTTTAAGTTTATGGCTACGTAAAAGGTTCTTCATTAGAAGATTGTTTGCAACAACTGCTCTGGGAAAGCCACGCACCTTTGGAAAGCTAGTGCCCAGCTCTGCAATGGGGACAGGGTGGGCAGTGGCAGAGGCAGCAGACAGGGGAGGGCCACCTCTGGTAAACCATTTACGAAACTCAACCTTGCTTACCAATATAGGTTATTAGCATGAAAATTCAAAATGAAAGGAAAAACAACCTTCAATTCTAAGACAGTTCAAGTAAAAATCAATTTAAAAATAAGAAAAAAGAGCCAGGGGTGGTGGCATACGCTTATAATCCCAGTACTTGGGAGGCCCTCTGCAACTTAGTGAGACCCTGTTTCAGAATAAAGAATAAAATAGGGCTGGGGGTGTAGCTCGGAGGTAGAATGTCCCTGGTTCCATCCCCAGTACCACAAAAAAAAAAAAAGAAAGAAAACAGGACTCTTCCTAGTGATTTCCCCTATGAGGCACTTCTGGCGCTGAATCCAACCAGAACAAAGAATGGTCCAAAATACCCCCACGAATTCAACTAAACAGAAAAGAAAGGTCTGCTTGTAAGTAGGGTTTTTTTTTGTGTGTGTTTGGTGCTGGGGTTTGAACCTAGGGCCTCAAGGCATGCTAGGCAAGCACTCTACCACTGAGCTATACCCCAACCTGAAGTAGTTTTTCAGAGTGATTAATCAGCAATAAATGGGAAAGGAGATTCATGATAAAATCTGAGCAAGGAACACAGACCGCAAAGAATCCGTGCTTTGATTCAAAAAGCCACAGCCACCAGAAGAATTCAAGAAAAGTCATCATTAACTGGGTGCCGGGGAGGGTATAAGAAAAACCCACAAGGTTTCTAATTCAATCAGGTCATGAAGTGAAGAAATTGACAATTATTTTGCCAGGAGCCTCTACCAGAGGCCTGTTGTTTAGAGAAACGACGTGAGACTGCTGGTATCACTGTCCTAATCCTCGCTATGGTTTAGGAGTATTTTCTCTAGTGATAAGGCTGAATCAGGAAACAAACTGGATAGAGGAAGGAAACTGGGAAGGTGGGGGAGGGAAAAAATGAGAGAGGGAAAAAAAATAGGAGTATCAGGAAGTTCAACCAGATAGGAACTAATGGAATTTGTTTTTCAGTTGTCTCCAACTTCAACTTGCAAACCAAGTAAGAAAACACACACGCACGCACAAACGCATGGGCACAACTGCTGGCAGGCACTGGCTAGCAAAAGTACCTGCTGCACGTCTGGAAGGGACTGAGTAATTTCAATTCAATATATTGGATCATTTTTTGGTCTCCGTAGAAAGTACAGACAGCTCCAATTTAGGGGCACTCCACCCCAGAGCACTGTCTTCCAATTAATGTAGCAAAAAGACGGTGGGGAAAAGGAGGACTTGGAAGCGCCACCCAGCCACTCCCACGCAGCACAGCTTATTAAGTGTTCTGAGTAACTGGCAGTTTGCAATGATCCTTCGTTCTTTAAGCAAGTACTTCTGAACAGCCAGACAGCTAGGAATCAGAGCCTCCCGACAGCCTCTGTGGCTGGAGGAAGTACTAAGCACCAATACACTCAGTAGAATGCCTGATGTGTTCAACTCCTACAGCAACGAGAAACAGTCAAAACTATTAGTCTCAGAAACAATGTGTGAAAGCCAATTTCTGGCAAATTGGATTTAAAAAACAACAAAATAGTATAAGCAAACATTTATTCAATAATCCTCTCTCAAGAATCTACTTTGGATACCAGAATCTACTGCAGGAGGTAGATTGATGAATAATTCCCACTCTTGGAGAAGAGATATTTATTGATCAAAATATTTCAAAAGGAAAAGATATTTCAAATATCAACCCTGAAGCTATACAAACCATGATATTTAAGATATGTAACAAATTCAGTCTATTTTTTCAAAAAGAGAAGTACTAAATCGAGGGCATGCCTGGGACCCAGAAATGGGAACGACATGAGTCCTCGCTCTCAGCTGTTCACTGTCCAGCATACGTGACTGACCAAAGTGTCCACGTGTAAAATACAGGGGTCAATCTCTTCATTAGATGTATAAATCAGAAACAGGATAGAAAGTGTGATTTACACTTCACAAACATGTCCTAGACATTCTGTGTTTGGCTTGAATTGTTGTTTTGATGTAATTTTTTATTTCAACATATTATATTCAAACTAATTAAGAGATCAGATGCTTGCTTGCCTTGGCAGTTTGCTTTGCGGAATGTTCTGGAGGGGGTGGTTAATGCAGAGACCTAGATTTTAAGGCTTCCTTTTGGACCAAGGGCCCCTTTGAAAAGCCAATGAGCTCTGGACGGTATACATGCATATGTACTTACACAAGCACCCCACACAAATTTTGCACACCATTTAAAGGAGGTCTCAACCTCACTATAATGAGTGTACCCCGAGATACTGCCCAAGGAGCTCTCTAATATCGACACAGTCCAGAGAACACACCAGCCACCTTGTATGTACATAATGCTTTATAGTTTGCTATACGTCTGAACCTACTGAAGTAAATGACTTAACTTGTTAGGCCTGGATTTTAAAGACATCAAATGGCCTGATTTCTATGAGGAGTTCTCTAGAGACCCAGAAGACAGTTCCAGCATGGGTAAATGGAGGAGGTAGGCTGTGGACACCACAATCACCCTTAACCCCTGGGCACTGACTGCAACCAATCTGAGCAGACTCAGCTCCAAACTATGAGAACAAATGGTCTGTGTGTGATATTTACTATTTCTAATCAGGCAATTCTGCTGGCAGCGGTGGGTGCCTGGGGTTTAGGAAGGTGGTGCAGGGGGTACACGACTATGAATCCAAAGATGATAACCTGGCACACAATCATGCATGCAGATTGCACCAATGCCAATCTCCTGGTCCCATCTCCTACTATAATTACATGAGATATACCAACTGGGGGAAGAAGAGGAGGGTGCATGGAATCCTATCATAACTCTCTGTGAATCTGTAACTATGTCAAAATAAAAAGTTAAAAAATCAAGGCCCCCATGACCACTAATCAGTGGCTGCAGATTTGGGGGATATAAATATATTCAGATTCATCAACTCATTTGAGAGACCAGCAAAAACAGAGGTAACCCAGCCCCTGTGCTCCAGAAACTCAGGCTAGCTCTTTCTTAAATCAGCTTCCAGCTCCAACAGGGAGGAAGGCTCCCAAAGCCGGCCATTCGGTCACATGGTTCTGGACCCTAAGAGTTCACCTCTGACTAAAGGCGAGGGAGTGAAGTTCTGAGGTTTAAACCAGTATTTTCACAAAATGGGAACAGCCAATCATTTTCCCACAAAGTTGAGATATAGTATTAATTACTGTCTCTGACAAAAACCTCAAAGAAAACTGCCAACTACATACCTAAATCAGTTAGATACGGATTTTTTTTTTTAATGCAAAAATGTTCATTAACAGTGGCAATAGTGTAACGGGGGAAGAACACTGAGACTTTGGAGTTGGAGGGACCAGGATTTATATCCCCCTTGTATCACTTTGGAGCTTGGTAACAGTTGCCTCTGAGCCTCAGTTTCCTCATTGCTAAAAGGGGGCACTAATATCTACTTCAGAAGATTGTTATTAGGATTAAATATGACAATATCATAAGCGTCTAATCCTGTGCTTGGCACGCCGATGGTTAGTAAAGGTGTAATTTCTACGATGGTTATTGGGGGTTATAGAAATGAAAATCAGTATGTCTGGCCTACTATGAGAGACAATGCTACTCAAGTTAGAAATGTGGTCCCTGCCATGGTCCTGTAACTCTAGGAGGAAAGACAGCGATGCTCCTTCCAACTGACAACAGGAATGAAAGAGGCTGTACTTTCAAAACTCTCATCAAAGGCCTCTTGCCCTTGGCTGTAAGGGCTGTTATAACTAACACAGTAAGGGTTCTTTTTTTTTTTAATTGAACCCAGGGGCATTCTACCTCCAAGCTACACCCCCAGCCCTATTTTTTATTTTGAAACAGGGTCTCACTAAGTTGCAGAGGCCTCACTAAGTAGCTGAGGCTGGCCACGAACCCGGGTCCTCCTGTCTCAGCCTCCCAAGTACTGGGATTACAAGCATGCGCCACCTCGCTTGGCTATAGTAAGGGTTCTTAGCAACACTTTATTCAAGGAAGGTACCTCATAAGAGCAAACTTAACATATACAACCCTACACGTATTCAAAGACGAATCTAGACGTGCCTCTGCTTTACAGAGAGACTTTTTATTTGTTGTCTTAAAGTTATTACATTTAAACAGATTCTAGTTTCTATCTCCATGCAGGTAATACCGGGCCTCACCTCCTCTATGTGTATGGCTGGGAGTGCCAGACATGCAGGCTCCCAGGCCCCAGCCCAGACCTCCTAACTGAAACCTGCAAGTCAGCAAGCTCCTGGGTGACTCAGGCACACGAGAAGGCTGGAGAAGCCCCATCCTCAGCAATGCTGGTGACACTGGGCAGAAGCTCTCCCAGCACAGCTGCGTGGCAGGGCTTCCCTGGTCTTCTTGGCCTCTCTCCTCGCCACACATTGGAGTCCTCACCAGGACCAGCTGGGGAGGCTTTCTCTGTTTTAAAATACTGATGCATAGCCGGACATGGTGGTGCACGCTTGTAATTCCAGTACTTGGGAGGCTGAGAAAGGAGGATCGCAGGTTCGAGGCCAGCCTCAGCTACTTAGTGAGGCTCCGCAACTTAGTGAGACCCTGTTTCCAAATAAAAGGGAAATAGGACTGGAGGTGTAGCTTGGAAGTAGAATGCCTCTGGGTTCAATCCCCAGTGCCACAAAAAAATAAAATAAAATAATAAAATAAAATACTGATGCCTGGACCCGAGGCTTGAGTCTGCGTGGTCTGGGGCGGAAGCCTGGCACTGGCATTGTTCAAAGCTCTCAATGAGAACAACGAACAGACCAAGAGCAGCGTGTGAAGGGAAGCACCTCGCACACCACTGATGTGATGAGAAGCACCTCGCCACACGCTCGCCAGGAGACACCAGCCTCGAGAGACTGAGACGCGGCTGGACTGAAATCCTGCACAAACACAGCACAAAACTGAGAGGACCAGGTCTACACCAAGTGAACCAAAAGAGATTTTTCTCTGGGCCGGCACTAGGGAAATGTTGAAGCACCTCAAAAACAGGTGAGTGTTTTGCTCTGATACCAGCAAAAGGTCCAGTGACACCAGAGTGTGGAGAAACTTCAAGGCACCTGACACCAGTTGAGTCCTCAAACAGAAGCCTGAAAGATGACTAGAAACCTCCAATTTTCTACCAGGAAAGTGTTCTGCACTTACCATGTGAATTGTTTTAAAATTCTATGAAAAGCTCACAAATAGTCTTTCCTTCCGTGATCAGCTGTAAGATTCCAGAGGGTGCTGGAGAAGATGAGAGTCGGGTGGCCTGGCTCAGCAGGGAGAGAAGGGTCTGGAAGAGCCAGCGCAGTGCACACTGGGAACAAGAGGGAGTGAGCTGGAAAGGCAGATGTGACCATGGGAGGGGCTGCTAGTACAGAGAGGGGACAGAGCAGGAGCCCAAGGGACAGAAAGCCAGGTTCTCCTTGAGGACATGGACATTGCTAAGCAGAGTCAAAGGAGACACTCGAAAAAGAAGTGGAGACAGATACGAGGCAAATAGGAGGGAAGGCCCCGATCCAGGTCACATGACAACCACAGGGGGCAGAAGTGTGACCAGAGCCGGCCTGCATGGTGACCACAGCTCTTTCCAGCAACCTCCTGAGAAGGAACATCCAGTATGGGCTGGTGTCAGAACACCTCTGCCCTGAGGACCAGCTGCCTTCCACATGACTCAGCACAGACTGTGCAGCCACCAGCCTCGGCAGGCCAGAGAAGGAGGGCAGGTCTCCCCACAGGGCTGCTTCCTCCATCCTCACGCTCTTAAAGGTGTGGGGCAGAAAAGTGCTACGAGACCTAGGAATTCACCACCCCCCTGAAAAGGAAGCCACCCAACTGAAACCCTCCCAGATGATACAGATCGAGCCCTGTGTAAATGCTCTTAAGATGGAACAGATGTGACCCGGAGGACACTCAGGAGAGTCTTCCTCCTCAAGCCTCATTCCAAATAGAGCAATGCAGTCTGGGCAAAACAACAAACATCTCTGCACGTGACTGTCCCTTCCTTGGTGCCAATAGATATTTTTCTCTTTGAATATATGGGTAATAGAGATTCTTCCCTGAGTTTAGTCCTCACACCAGAAAAAAAAATCCCAAATCAAAAAAATAGCACAGATCCTTTTTTAAGATTCTTTGTAGCCGGACGTGGTGGCGCACACTTGTAATCCCAGTACTTGGGAGGCTGAGACAGGAGGATTGCATGTTTGCGGCCGGCCTCAGCTACTTAGTGAGGACCTCCACAACTTAGTGAGACCTTGTTTCAAAATACAGAATAAAAAATAGGGCTGGGGGTGTAGCTCAGAGGTAGAATGCCCCTGGGTTCAATCTCCAGTACCACACACACAAAAAAAGATTCTTTGTAAAACTTAGCTAACAACTATTATTATTAAGATCACATTTGACTTTTCTAAGACGCCCTTAAACGTGGTTTTTGTTGCTGTTTTTGTTTGGGGGGTAACTCTGTCTGAAATGTACGCTTAGTAATAGATACAAATAGTCCTATACACACTTGACAACCAAACATACAAAAACAGAGCATCTCAACTGGATGTTGCTTAATACCTCGGGAGTCTTCTTACTCTGCCTCTTCCCAAAAATGCAGTCAAGATCTGTTTCGCTCCGAGACGACAGGTCCTTCCCTAGAAAACAACACGATGCTTCTCAGTAAGACCATTCGCTCTAAAATGAGGAGTACAAATATAATTTATGCAACTCCTGAAAGGGAAATGGGTTGTGGAAAAGAAAGACACAATTTTCTAACTACTGACTTTCTAGCCCCCCCCACAGATCAGAACTCTTCAATTAAGAAAATTAATTCGATTTAAAAATCAAGTAGAAACAACCTAGAGGATCAGACTGCAAGGAAAACTAAGTTTTGAGGCTGGCCCCACTACTGGTATGTTTTCAGGGTGCCATTTCTGGGTCACTTCAAAGAGACACAAACTACTTCCTTAGGATTATGAAACGTATTTAAAAAACTGCTGGATACATAGCTTCACACCTTTTAAGTCATTCAATTAGAAATTATTATTATTATTATTTTTTGCAGTACCGGGGATTGAACTCAGGTGCGTTCTACCTCTGAGCTACACCCCCGGCCCTATTTTTTATCCTTTATTTTGAAACTGGGTCTCACCAAGTTGCAGAGGGCCTCACTAAGTAGCTGAGGCTGGCCGCGAACCTGGATCCTCCTGTCTCAGCCTCCCAAGTACTGGGATTACAAGCGTGTGCCACCACACCCGGCTCAATTAGAAATTATTGACACATAGACTCTCAATAATTACTAGTTGGATGAGTGAAAATTTAGAAGAATAAATGCAAATAAAAATTCAAATTTTTCTTTTAAAATGTCATTAACTGTATAGCTATATCATCTTTAAATAAAAAGGCTACATAATGAGAGCAGGAAATTAAATGGCTCTAGTAAAAACAGTGTCCAAAAAAAAATGTATGATTCTTCTTCTATTTTTTTTTTTTTTTGGTATTGGGGATTGAACCCAGGGGCATTCTACCTCAGAGCTACACCCCAGCCCTATTATATTTTGAAACAGGATCTCACTAAATTGCAGAGGGCCTCGTTAAATTGCTAAGGCTGGCTGCGAACCTGCGATCCTCCTGTCTCAGCCTCCCAAGTACTGGGATTACAAGCATTCACTACCACACGCAGCTTATGATTCTTATTTTAAAAACTAACTCAAATTTAATTTCAAACCCACAAACCAACTAATTAAAATTCACTTCTTTGGAGCCGGGCGTGGTGGCGCACGCTTGTAATCCCAGTACTTGGGAGGTGGAGACCGGAGGATCCGGGTTCGCGGCCAGCCTGAGCTACTTAGTGAGGCCCTCCGCAACTTCGTGAGACCCAGTTTCAGTAAAGGATAAAAAAATAGGGCCGGGGGTGTAGCTCAAAGATAGAATGCCCCTGGGTTCAATCCCCGGTACCGCAAAAAAAAAAAAAAATTCACTTCTTTGGAATTTCCACTTCTACCCAGTAATACTTTGTGAGCAGTCGGCCAAAGCCGTTCCCATTTGTCCACTGCGTGGTGGGGCATTTTCAAATGTAAATCCCCGAGTACAGTCTGGGCTCTGGGGAGGTGGCCTGGCTCACACAGGAATCTGCTTCAAGTTGGAAGCCCAGGTCCAGTCACAGACTCATTTGTCTTCCTGGTTCCTGTAGCAAGCTGACCTGGCAAGGTAGTGCCATGACCCGGAGGTTCTGGGTCACTGACTACCGCTGGGGCATGCAAATGTATTGCTCAGTGACTCCATGAAATTAAAAAACAAAACACCCTTCGACTGAATGCGCAAGCAGGTGCCAGAACCAGTTTCAGAGGCAGCAGTACCAGATGAAATGGTGCAGTAGGTGCAACCCGTTCCTGTCAGAGGGAAAGACTCGCTGTGGCTCTGTGCGCTCTCTCCCCTTCCAGCTGAGCTAGAAAGTAGCCCTCTTGCTCTATTAAACACGACCTCTAAAAAAGACCCCAAAGAAAGCCTGCCTAAGAACAGAATGAAGCACATCACAAAGAGAGCTCAGGAAATCAACACGAGAGCCAGGACGACAACCGGCCACCGTACTGCGAGATGGACAATCTTTCAGGAAGTGCAGAGATCTAGTCCCACTGTCATCAGCGCCACCCACTGTCCCTGCAAAGCACTTTCAGGGTGGCAGTTTCTACCTCAGAAAAGAGAGTGCACTTAGTTCAAAATGTGCATTGGCCAGCTATTCCTAACTTTCCCCCTGCAACGAAGAGATACTCTAAGAGAAAATGTAAATTAAGATCTCCTTCAAAGTAATTCAACTGAAAGAAAAGCTGGAGGGATCAAGGAAGGTAGGGCACGCAGGACATCACAATTCTAAAGCAAGATGTCAAAATACAAAGACAGAAATGACATCTTAAACTCAGAGGGAAACTGCTGAGGGGTAGAGCAGTCCGCTACACCAGTGAAGGTGTGAGGGTCCTAAAGTTTTGGTGATGATTCTTGTATCAGAAATTCTATCCTCTAGCAAAGTTCACTTAAGAAAATGCAGAAACCAGCACTGCTAACAGGCCTTGCTCTGGATTTAATCTGCAAAACAAGAACACAGAGAAGAAATAAGTGTCAGAGACCACTGGAAAGGAACTTCAAGGTGAGTAACAATGTGAAGATGGAAGTGATCTGAGACCATTATTAATTAGTGGTCCTGCTTGAACAGTTTGTAAACATAAAATTATGGCTACTTTTGAATAAAATACAAGTTAAAAATGAATTCTGAAAGCTTATCGGCCTCAGTTCTGAACCATGGTGAAAACACAGCCAATACTATTGATAAACTTAGACCTCAGAGAAAATGGCAACTGAAGATACTGAATAGAATAGGAACATATCATCTCTCTGGGTTTGGTTCATCTATCTGTTAGTCTTCAACTGGCCACAGCATTTTAAGAGCCTCTGACACTTATTTCTTCTCTGTGTTCTTGTGTTTTGCAGATTAAATCCAGAGCAAGGCCTGTTAACACTCTTGGTTTCTGCATTTTCTTAAGTGAACTTTGCTAGAGGATAGAATTTCTGATACAAGAACAAGGTAACAACGTCTATGCAAGGGAACCGACAGTTTCACAGCAGAGTCCTGTATTTAGCATGACTTCAGCTATTTTTCTAATAAGCATGGCTATTAGGTTTTCCAAACAATCAGAGCAGCAAATGAAAGAAGAAACATTAATACTATAGTCAGACACATGGACCATATCAAGAGGTCCACAAGGGAAGCAAGTGGAACTCTAACAGACAAAAGAGCTGAGGAATCGCGAGGATTCCAGTCCACTTAGTTTAAGCGCAAAAGCAGTAACTCAATAAGATCTAATGAGAAAACTGCATTATAACTGAGGCTTTAGAAAGGGGGTAGAAAAGTAGAGTTTATTCAGAATGAAAAGGGGCAAGAGCGAAGAAATGTAGGTTTTAGAAGTATATTTGCAGCCGGGCGTGGTAGTGCACATGCTTGTAATCCCAATACTTGGGAGGCTGAGACAGGAGGATCCGGGTTCCCAGCCAGCCTCAGCTACTTAGTGAGGCCCTCCACAACTTAGACCCTGTTTCAAAATAAAGGATAAAAACATAGGGCTGGGGATATAGCTCTAAGGTAGAATGCCCCTGGGTTCAATCCCAGTACTGCAAAAAAAAAAAAGAAGTATATTTGCTAAGTAAAAACACTTAAAATGTATGTAGGTAGCTTCAATTGTTTAAAATCTCATTTGCATTCTTTAATCAAGAGGAATAATAGATTAATATTGTACTTTGACTGATACTGTACTTTGTAGATTTCTTTTTTTTTCGGTACTGGGGATTGAACCCAGGGGCATTCTACCTCTGAGCTACACCCTCAGCCCTGTTTTTTATTTTTTATTTTTTGAAACAGGGTCTCACTAAATTGCGGAGGGCCTCACTAGGTAGCTGAGGCTGGCTGCGAACCTGCAATCCTCCTGTCTCAGCCTCCCAAGTACTGGGATTACAACTGTGTGCCACCACGCTCACCGCGCGCGAGCGCATGTGTGTGTTACTGGGGATTGAACCCAGAGTCATTCTATCTCTGAGCTACACCCCCGGCCCTATTTTTTTAATTTTGAAACAGGGTCTCACTAGTTTGATAAGAGTCTCACTACTTGCTGAAGCTGTCCTCAAACCTGCGACCCTCCTGTCTCAGCCTCCCAAGTACTGGGATTACAGGTGCCCACCACCACACCTGGCTTGGTTTTTCTTTTTAATGCAACACAGGGGACTGATAGTAAGCCTAGGGCAGAAGATAAAGGCAACTTCACAAAAAGGGAATGTTGGAAAACCAGGAAGTCTGAAAGAATCAGTGCGGGGTGGAATGACTGAGACTTGAATAACCAATAAGAAGAGTCTGCATCTTTAAAAAGCCCAAATGATGCTACATGATATTTAAATGTCTAATGAATTGGAAGAGAGAACAAGCTCCTCACTATGAGTCCGACTGTGGGAGGAGTGAGCTATGCTATGCACCTGCCAACTATGTCACATAGTAAGAAGCGTATAAAGCATCACAGGGATACGAGGCCTCCAAGAATTACAGTGATGAAGTTGAGCTAAGCTTATGCAGCTTCTAAGCCACCCACCATATAACTGAGAGGGAAAAGCAATGTTCTCCTGATAAAATCTCACTGTACAGATTAAAAAAAAAACCTTCAAAAATGGTTTTGCATAAATTGGCATTTTTTTTTCCCCTCTGCAGATGTGGCCTCACCAAACATTTCTCAAATTAAAAGAAACCACACTGGAGTTAGGTTTTAAATGAATATGAATGAAAGTAACTTAAAATTATATAATAAATTACGTCAGGTCAAAACTACAAATTTGGAGCTAGAAAAAAGAACTATGCATCAAAACTAAAATGTTGTAGTGGATATTTAGGCAGTAGTAAATTTTACAATACCACTTGTTAAGGTAAAATTTTTATTTTCACTCTTCAGCATGCTATATAAAATGCCTACTTGGGAGACTGAGACGGAGGATTGCAAGGTAGAGGCCAGCCTGGGCAATACAGAGATACTCCGTCTTAAAAACAAACAAACAAACAAACAAGGAAAGCTATCTTCCTATGTTTTTTTTTTCCTGAACCATAGATGGAGTCATAATGTGAATCATCCTCAACTAAGTGAATTAATAACTTTCATGAGCACACCCACGGGCTAAATCCCTAATAATGACAATGCTAAAAGAGCACAAGTTCCACAAAAGGGGTCATTGCTCATAAATCAGAAAACAGAACCCACTTTACAGCTTCACAAGGGTTTAGGAATGTTTCCTCATTTTTTAAAAGAGAAAAGTGAGCTGGGCGTGGTGGCTTGTAATCCCAGTACTTGGGAGGCTGAGACCAGAAGATCCGGGTTCGCGGCCAGTACCAGCTACTTAGTGAGGTCCTCCGCAATTTAGCGAGACCCTGTTTCAAAATAAAAGGATAAAAAATAGGGCTGGGGGTGTAGCTCACAGGTAGAATGCCCCTGGGTTCAATCTCTAGTACCGCAAAATAAAATAAATAAAATAAAATAAATAAATAAAATAAAATAAATAAAATAAAAGAGAAAAGTGTGTCTAGAAGAGGAAAGTGGTCCAGTGATGTGTCTGGGAGAGTAAGGTCAGGCCTCCTTAGGGGAAGCCTGAGAGTTTGTCATTCACACCCAGTGACAACACTGGCTCTAAAGGAAAAAGTTCCTTCTAGGATATTAAAATCCCTTCAAAATAAGCTTTCACTGTGGATGGAAAAGATGGAAGGAAAACAATCATTTTCTTTGCTACTGGATTTCTGCTTCCTTCTCTCATCTGTTCTTATTCCCAGTGTGCATGTCCTCCATTTCTCAACTCAATTTCCTCTTCTTCCTCTCTGACAACATATCTTGAACTCCTTTCTTCTCTGCATACCAATGCTGCCCTTTTTCCCAAGTGAGGCTAATGAATATGCAAGCCTCATTTTGGGAAGGCACAACACAACAAGCAGTTTGACAGGGTCATCCAGCAAGGGAGTGGCTTACCTAGAAATAGAAAGCAGAAACTCCCAGCACCCAGCAGATTAAAGAAGATTAGAAGTCTATCCTAGCTTTAGCAATTGCTTCAGAGGAAATCAGGCATGCAGTCAGGTCCTAAAGGACAATTAGAAGACTCTACTAGCAGAGTAAAAGTTTAAAAGGTGGGAAAGCCACTCAGAAGCTGCAGGTTGTTTTTAGCTTTATTCACGTGCTCTGAACAGACCCTTCTGCTGTACCTCTCATTTCTTTCTATAGACCCTAATGAAAAAAAGGAGGGCTAGCTACTTAAAAGGGATTGGGTATGAAAGGACCATTACCCTCTCCCTAAAAGAACTGAGTGGCCAACAAAGTCTGTTTTCTGTTCTGCAGCAGGTTGGGGTGGAGAGAAAGCCTGGTTAGAAGCCACACAGGCTAACAACAAAGAAAGTTCTTGCCTGCGAGGAAGGAGAAGGGATGACCCGGAAGAGCCTCTCCACACCCCGTCAGAAGACGAAGCACCAGTCTCCCCTTGTACATAGTACTCAAGTTATCCCGCTCTTGACTCCGCCCTGCCCCAGCCTCTCACGTTCACCAAACCCGGCTCTACCTTTGGAGGTCCTGGCCCCATGAGGAACACTAACCAACAGCTCTGAGGAGTGGGAACTCCATCTCCCACTGCTATGAAGGTGGTTCAGGGAGTGAAGGCCTCCCCACTCATGCTAAGAAGACCAAAGCAGGGATGCACATTTCCTGGAATATCCAGGTAGAAACACACACCCGGTCTTCCATAGAACAACCCAGTGGTGCCTGCATATCTTGGCACCATCCTCATATTCAGTATGCTTCAATATGTAATAACCAGGCTTTGTGACTGTTTAATGGGAAAACATCTGAAGAGTTGATTTCTCACCAGTACGAGACCACCACCCAGTGGTTAGAGAGGACAAGTGCAAGCACAATCTGCAGCTTGATGAATCCTACATACTGGGGAGGTGGGAGGGGGAAGGGGTGCCTGCAGGTGATCAAGCAAGACAGGATTTACTGCCAGCTCTCTGCCATGTTTCCCAACACTCCCTCCGTGATGTCCAAGGGATACCCACAATAACACTCCACGAGGTGGAGACACTGTGTGAACACTCACAAGGGTCAGCGTGGGAGTGAGATTCATCACGGTGGAGATCTCAATGTAAAGCACAATTCTCTAAGTGGGGACAATAGGAGCTACTCAACACCAACATTCAGCTCTGAAAAACATGGAGAAGTAGCTAAAAAATGCTAAACAATAAACTGAAATTATTTTTTGACCTGGCCACATAATGTCCTTCTCTTCTAAATAGCATGCTGACTTCCATGTTCAGCTTTGCCTGGGACCTTTCCATAGCCTGAAACCTCACCTGGGCCCCCCTCGTCTGCATCTGAACAACATCCCCAGGCGACTCAAAACAATCCACAAGTCAGCAATGCTGCAATCCAGCCCGCAGGCTGTCCAGGATTCCCCGTTTAGACATAAGCAAAAAGTCTGCCCGCAAGAGCCGAAAATGCTTCCAGAAACTCAGTTATGAACATGCGGACTTCAACAACAAAGAAATGCTCAGTCTTACCTTTTGTGAATTTCTTATAATGAACCCGGTTTTTAGAGATTTTGGACTTTTCTTCAAGGCTAAATGATTTCTTTTCCTTGTTATCTGAGGAATCTTAAAAGATGAAAAACATTACATTAAAATCTATGTAATCCATTTTCATTTATTCTTTTACCATCAATGGTCTTATTCAAATAAAAATTTTAGGAGTCTATCATTTATTATTGAGCTCTAATCCAATGATTAGAATTATTTTATTGAACTGTTTACTATGGACTGGGCAAGGTTACCTTCCAGAAATTTACAAAATCCTTAAGAGAAACAACTTGTTTTCCCACAAAGATCTAAACATAAACATTCATATTAACCTTATTCACAATAGTGAGGTGCTGGCTATAACTCAAAGTCCCTCAAGGGGGACTGACCGGCTGAGGCGACTCTGGCACTTCATGGGGGGGCACTGTTCTACAACTCAAGGACTGTGCAACAGCCCGACCGACCTCAGGGTGCTTGCTCAGTGAAAAAGGTCAATCTAGAAAGGATTCACACAACATGATTCCATTTATGTAACATCCTCAAAATGGCAACATTATGGAGACAGGGCAGAGATGGATGGTTTCCCAGGGATGAAGGTGAGGTGGTAGGAGTTGAAGGGGTGGGAAGGAGATGTGAATACAAAGAACCACCACGAGGCAGCTCTTTTGCGATGATGGACAATTAATTCTGGGTCTTGATTGTGGTGGTGGCTCCATGGATCTATACTTGTGATAAAATTGCATGCTCGAATGAATGAAGGCTAAAAAGATGCGAGGAAAGTGAATAAGGTCTGTGTTCTGGTTCCAGTAACACCAAGTGTCTGTTTCCTGGTTTCAATATGCCACAGCAATACAAGACGCCACCTAGGGAGAAGCTGGGTGAAGGTCTTCAGGATTCCTTGTACTATTCTGTACTTAATCACTGTAAGTCCACAATTATTTCACAATGAGAAGTTAGTTTAAAGTGATTAAAAGTCAAGATGGGTTCAATGATCAAGGAACAGGTCAGAGACAATGATGAGGGGGTGGAGGAGGAGAGCTGGCACAACCCACTGCTCAAACACCGCCTTACCCGGAGGACCACCCACAAGGACAAAAATGTCACCAGAAACCTCATCGTTCAAGAGTGCACTCAGGTGGTTATTCCTTTGACAAAAAAAGGAACTATGAGCCAGTAATATCAGAGCAAGTCCATCTGGGGTCAGAGTCAATTAGAGGCTGTTAACTAGCTGCCTACCTGCCCTTCACCTACTTACCTACTTGTCAAGTTCAGACAGAAGACTACCACAGAAACCAACATCATAGGTAGAGAGACTGAATTTTCCTGTAGTTTTAAGGACGTTTAGATATGAAGTCAGAGAAAGGGGAAAATGGAAACTTTCACTGAAATCCTGGAGCACCAGCACATGGCCTGGATGCATCAGGTAGCTGTGATCCCTCCCAGGGATTCGTTACTAATTTTGAAAGCAAAGTGTGAACTACATAGTAGGTTCGGGACAACGTGAGGACAGCGCCAGCATGGGGAGTTTTAGTAAGCTAAAACATTCTCCTCTGCAGCTACTTCCTAGGCACTCTGGGTTTTTTCCCCACCCAAAGTGGGGAAGTGTTTTTCTCCTCTTTTGGTGGTTAAACACTTCATGTGACACATAACATTTTCAATGCTAATGTTCCAAATATAAATCTAGGATGTTACCAGTCCAGTTTAAAGTAACCGAAGGCTTCCAAGGTACAAGGCTGGACTCAGCTTTCTATGCATTCGTGAACCTCATTCCTACAACTGCCCTAAAAGTAGCTGCTATGATTATAACCTAACCACAGAGGACACTGAGCCAGGCCCAGGCAGGAGGTGGCCATGCCAGGACCACGGCAGGCAGACGCGACGAGTGCGCATCCTGAACCTCCACACTGCACCCGACAGAGCCGCTCTCACCGGTGAGGAGCGCATCAATGGGGTGCTGCTTTCCCTGCTGAGTCCACAGACTCCTGTGAAGATGACGGAGCCTGCACGCAGCTCGGGAAATCACTCTCTCTCTCTGTGTCCACAGGGACTCTTCCTGCACTATTCGAGTCCAAGAGGACACATCCACCAGGCTGTCCTTTCCCAGGTGCCCCCCCACTTCATGATAGGAAGGCACGATTCTCCTCTCATGGGATGTCACTGAGGCAGAGGCCAAAACACTAGGGTCGGGGCTGGTGTCTTTGATCAAAGCAGCTGAGCCAACCACCCGAACCACCACCACTGACCTGTCTCATCAAGAGATGCACTGCTAGAAAGATTTCACTGTTTCACTTAAGTATTTCTCAAAATTTATAATATATTTGCTGGTTTTACTAACTGCAAACTACTAATTATAATGACAACTTAATTCAAAACAAATTCTTTTATGAGTGTTGGGGTCACTAGAAATCAACCAAAAACTTACATATATTTTTGTGTGTGTGGGAGAAAAGTATGATAGGGTGGTCAATTAAAGCTTAAGCATTAAAAAATATTAACAGCTGGGCATGGTGGCGTACGCCTGTAATTCTAGTACTTGGGAAGCTGAGACAGGAGGATCGCAGGTTCAAGGACAGCTTCCACAATGTAGTGAGACTCTCAGCAACCGAGTGAGACCCTGTTTCAAAATAAAAAATAAGATAGAATGCCCCTGGGTTCAATTCCCAGTACAAAAAAAATACACACACACACACACACACACACACACACACACACACACACACATATATATATAAATACATATATATATTATACACACACGTGTATATTAACATAAAATATTATGGGATATATAAATGTAAACACTATTTCAGGGGGAAAGAT
>PVJS01000014.1:58669-174831 GCA_004027185.1 Glis glis
CACGCTTGTAATCCCAGTACTTGGGAGGCTGAGACGGGAGGATCACAGGTTTGCAGCCAGCCTCAACTACTTAGTGAGGGCCCCTGCGACTTAGTGAGACCCTGTTTCAAAATAGAGAATAAAAAAATAGGGCTGGGGGTGTAGCTCGGAGGTAGAATGCCCCTGGGTTCAACCCCAGCTCCGCAAAAAAAAAAGTATGTGTGTGTATATTTTTAAATAGATGTCAGTGGGAATCAAATTGCTATGGTTATTTAACACCCACTGCAGATATTTAAGACTGATATAATGGTTTTATTTTTAAATGCCATTTACTGTTCAATGGATATATTTAAGAGTGATCTAATGTTTTTATTTTCAAATGTCAATATTTCCCAATAGGCCAGAAATTATAATCTTTGCAACTATGTACCTATGATTTTTAAAAAATTCTGAATGTCAACCTAAAAATATGAGATAGGAAATACTATTTTATAAAATTCTCTTAGGGGAATTTGAGTAAAATAATTTTGAAGATGCCTGCGTGAAGCTGGGCTTGGTGGTGCATGCCTAAAATCCCAGTACTTGGGAGGCTGAGACAAGAGGATCGTAGGTTGAAGGACAGCCTCAGCAACATAGCAAGATTCTCAGCAAACTAGCAAGACCCTGTTTCAAAACGAAAAATAAACTAGGGCTAGGGTTGTAGTTTGGAGGTAGAGCGACCCTGGGTTCAATCCCCAGTACCAAACAAAAAAAGATGCCTGCTAGAAATCACATCTTATGTATAAAAGGTTCTCAACATCCCGGCTTACTTCTCAAAATATTTAAAATCACAAGTGACAAAATATTTAATGGAAGCTAATAAGCATTTTCTAAAACTATGAGATAAATCCACCAAAATGCTAACTTGAGTCTGATAGGCTATAAGTAAGTAATAAAGGAATAATTTTTAGAAATGAAATTTTATAGAATATACTAACTTTGTGGCCACAAAGGCATAAAAGTTATTTCTAGAATATTTGTAAGATTCCCAGGACAGCACAAAATGTCTGCTTAGTTAAAAGACAAATGGCGTGAATTTGATAAGTGATCTTAAGGAAGTAAAAATATTATGGCAGAAAAACAGGTCACTAGGTTATTATATTTGCAGTTTTAACACAAGTAATGTGTTAAACACAAGTTTAACACAAGTAATGTTAAACTTGGATGATGACACTGTATTTAGCAAAGAGAACTTGGCAGAAAAATAACATATTAGCTGTCTAGGGGGTTCCTTGGGATAGGTGCTCCTGGACAGGAACCTTCTAAGGGGCTTTTTTCATTCTTGGGCTGGCAGTTAGGAAGACCTGGTCGGGACTGTACAGAGTTGGAGATGGAAGCACCTGTGCTAACAGTCATTGCCACAAGGCGACCGGCCCCCTCTAGTGGTCTGGAGGTGGAACTGACCTACAGATTAGTAACTTGGCAGCTTCCAGATTATTTAAAATACTTTCAGGTTTTAGGCAGAAACATAGGATTAACCTTGCACAGACCAACCCATGAAGGAGGCTGGTGAGGATGAGTCAACACCTCTTGAGATCTGTCAGGCACTCACAGCCTTCCTGATAAAGTAACGCAGGGCTCTGCCCGATCCCTTGAAATAGCCCACTGCCTGCGCTTCCTCCAGCACACCAGGAAGGGCAGCTGAACTGAGGGTGCTCAGCCTCTGCCATCAGGGTAGGACAAGGAGGACCTGTGCTGAGCCAGGGCTCCCCAAACTACTGCTAAAGCACCTCTCACTTAGAATACAGTAATCACGATACATCACGCTATAAAAAAGTAACTCCGGCTTTCAGCATCAAATCTCAAAAGCAAACCACTGCCAACATCTGCTTTCTCTTCTCCCTATCACCCATAAAAGGAACCTCACAGCTCTTTTCTTTATGAGGTCTCCCAGCAGATCACTTCTTGGGATTCCTATGGCCTGAAAAGTTACAAAGTATTCTCTAGCTCAGGGCATCAAGTACTAAGTAGGAAGCTACAATACCAAAGTGCAGACTGTTTCCCTGTTGAAGAGCGGCTGTGTGGGTGCCTCTAAGAAAACCACCCCAGGCCCAAAAGCTTCCACTTCCATGAGTATGATGGTAGCAAAGGGTGGCAACGGCACCTCAAGTCTGCATGATATCTTAGTCAGGACACTGAACCTGTTAAACAAGTGACTCCCATTTATACATTACCAGATAATGTGGCAGTGTGCTCTGTTGCGTATTTACTGGCCATTCGGATATCCTTTTTTGTAAAATGCCTGATAAAGACTCGTGCTCAGCCAGGCATGATGGTGTGTGCCTACAGGTCTAGCTACTCAGGAAGCTAAGGACGAAAAGACTGCTGGAGCTCAGGAATTCGAGGAGGAAAAAACTTACTATACTTGAGCAATCTGAACCTCTTACATGAATTAAAAGGTAAAACAAACTTCACAGGCAGAATCAACATAGAAAAAGCTATTGTACTGAGCCTCTGCCAGCTGCTATTTATGGTCCCATTTGGACCAAGATTTCTTACTTGTATTTTAAAAACATCTTTTCAGTCACATTCAAGCAACCCTGTAAAGATGACTACTATTTTGAGGTGTAAACCGAACAGATTTATCTTGCCATTCTCAAACTCTGAATGGGGACAAAAGTGTTTGCTGATAGCTAAAGGTTCATTCAATGAAAGGAGCATTAAAATGTAAGCAGAACTGAATATGTAGAATAGCTAAAATCAACTGACTTTCAGGTATATAATGCTCACTGTAAAGAGTTGGAAATATTTTACACTGAGAGATCACGTTTCCTGTGAATGTGATGGACAACAAACGCTGACGGTCCCCTACCCACTGTTCCTACCTGCTGTTTCCGGCCCGTGGCAAGTGTTCAGGGCAGCCAGAAGCTGGTTAAAGTCATCTTGATGAGCAATCCAGTTGTCCTGAAAATGCCAAAAAGTGAATGAGAGGCATGCCTGTAGTTTACCTATGCTGAGATAAGATATATTCTAGAACAGAGGGAATCTGGCAGCTACTATGAAATATAAAGTGTTTCATCAAAATATTATTGGATACATTTAAATGGATTCAAGAAATAATACAAATTTGAAATGTCATTTATCCAGGTCAGTATTAAAAAGGGCCTCTAGAAACTCAAGCTCTGACTTCAAATGTCAAGTTATAGTCAAATAATCAACAGGCGACCTGTGTGCTAAATACTAAAAGAAAGCAAAATGAAATTACAACTTTTTTCTCACTTGAGGAAATTACATATCTCAAAGGACAAGAGCAGTGAGGGGCACAGAAGCCTCTTCTTTGCTCAGTAGATCCCAAAATATTTTGCCCAATTGTGATTATCTGCATTGACCTCAATTTTATAAAACTGTGGGGAAGGGAAAGGAAGGATTCCAGTCTCCTGAATCAATGAACACCCATTTAGAAGGTGGTTAGCTGATAAGAGAATGAAGATCGCCAAAATAATAAAAGCTAGTGGAAGCAGGGGTTCAATAGCCTCACACACCCTCATAAGCATTCCTTTTTAAGAACACTAAAAGCTAAGGCACATTAAATAGGTATTCTGGGCAATGTTTCTCCTAAAAAAGTAAGTAGAGCCGGGTGTGGTGGCGCATGCTTGTGGTCCCAGTACTTTGGGAGGCGGAGACCAGAGGATCCGGGTTCGAGGCCAGCCTCAGCTCTCTCTCTCTGCCTGTCTCTGTCTCTGTCTCTGTCTCTCTCTCTCCTTAGTGAGGCCCTCCGCAACTTTGTGAGACCCGGTTTCAAGGTAAAGTGTAAAGAATAGGGCCAGGGGTTTAGCGCAGAGGTAGAACACCCCTGGGTTCAATCCCTGGTACCACAAAAAAAAAAGTAAGTAGACTTTGTTATCTGCCTCTCAAAACTACATTTGAAGCTGGGCATGGTGGTGCATGCCTGTAATCCCAGTACTTGGGAGGCTGAGACAGGAGGATCGCAGGTTCGTGGCCAGCCTCAGCAACTTAGCTAGGATCTCCAAAACTCAGTGAGACCCTGTTTCAAAATAAAAATAAAATAAGGTTGGGAGTTTAGCTCAGAGGTAGAGAGTCCTTGGGTTCAATCCTAGTAACACACACATACACATACACACACAAAAAAAATCTACATTTGAAATCAACCTTACCTAAGTGCTTTCTTTAGTGGCTGAAAATTTCAGCTGTTAGTCCAGAAAATTTTAGCTGTTCTAATCTACTACTCTCAGCTACTGAACTAATCAAAGTAATTCAGTTTACATAAAGCAATTCTCCCAATATTCTACCAGATTCTGTTGGCTGTAAGAATTTAGGAATGAAGCTTTAATCTAGATACTTTCTAAAGGAAATAATGATACTGAGCATGAAAGCATGGAAGGCACTAATTTTTAATTACAGTTCAATGTTCAAGAGAAAATGTTAGCCAGGCATGGTGGCGCATGCTTGTAATCCCAGTACTTTGGGAGGCAGAGACTAGAGGATCCGGGTTCGCGGCCAGCCTCAACGCTCTCTCGCTCTCTCTCTCTCTCTACCTGTCTCTCTCTCTCTCTCTCTCTCTCTCTCTCTCTCTACCTAGTGAGGCCCTCCGCAACTTCTTGAGACCCAGTTTCAAAAATAAAGCATAAAACAAAATAGGGCCGGGGGCGTAGCGCGGAGGTAGAACACGCCTGCGTTCAATCCCCGGTACCGCAAAAAAAATAGAGAAAATGTTAATTAATTCAACAGCTGTACAGCCATAGTCAGAAACATAAAGAAAAGAACTTCACTTTCCTGCAGTATTTCCTAAGCTAAATGCCACTAACTCTAAAACAGACAATGCACACTTGAATAGCTAAGAACTTTTCAACCAACTTGACTGGATTAGAATTTTCATATTTATAAAACTGAAGTCAGTTTTGCAAAGAGAACACCCAGACGGCACGCCCTTGCTCACTTCATTATTGATTGTGGCTCCAAGTCCCAGGTGGTTATTTTTAACTTGAACTTTAATATGATCCGTGGCACCTTGCTCCTGAGCCCCCAAGCCCTGTGGAGATTAAAAGCAGAGAGAGTTAGCAGAGAGATTACCTCTTTCTTCCTTCACCAACTATTCAATTAATCACTAAACATCGAGGGCGAGCACTATCCTTGCCCACAAAGCCTCGGTCCAGTGGATTCTTAGAAGACAATATCTGTAATACCAAGGATTCACTTATAATAACGACTGCCAAGTCTTCAACCTGAGACCAGATATAAGACCCAGTAGACACTAGGTGGAACGCATCTTACTGATGCTCAGAAGCAAAGTGCTGCTACAAAACTAACAGAGCCTAGAGAAGGTGATATGAGTCTATGGCTCTATTATGTAATATTATAAAACGACACTGAGAAAAAAACAAGAGGAGAACTCTAAGTCCCCACATCAATTAACACTCACGTGTAAGGTTCTAGGTGAGGAGAACAGTAAATGCAAAGACCTTAGGTGGGAGAGAGCTTGGTGTACTGAAGGCTTGCACAACAGCCAGGGCAGCTTCAGATGAGTAAATGAAGAGAAGGGAAGAAGATAAGAAGGAGCTAGACCTAGCAGGACCTTGGAAGTTACAGCAGAAATCTGGATTTCATATTTTTTAAACCCTTGGAAACTGCTGGAATCTTAAGCAAGGAAACAACATGATCTGATTTCTATATTTTAAAAGATCATTCTGACTGACACATGGTAAAATGGATGACAGGAGGAAAGGAAGGGAGGTGGGAAAGCACCGAGAGGGTGAGAGGGTGCTGAGGGGCCAGGACAGGCAATGATGGCAGCTGGACAAGGGTGGCGGTCTGCACAGAGGCAGAAACACTGTGGATGTGGGAAGTGAGACTGGAAGAGGAACCCAGCATGACTCCCAGGTTTCTGGCTTGAGTACATGGGTAGGTGGTATTATTTATGAAAATCAGGACAACTTGGGAAGGAAAAGATGTGTGTGGGGGGGTCAAAAGTTTTATAATAAAAATGATATTCCTGAGGTGTGCACTCAAGCAGAAAAGCCCAGTAGGCCGATGAATTTACAAATCTGGAGCACAAAGGACACAAGTGAACTAGAAATAGAAAAGTGACAATTCTCACACTATACATCATTCGGAGCATGGCATGGTAATGCGTGAGATCACCTGAGCACAGTACAGAAAGGGCCAGGCGCTGGGGAAGAAGAGACAACAACGAATTTAGGAGTAACTGGTGAGGCCAAAGGAAAAAACAGGAGAAAGGGTGGTACTGTGGAAGCTAAAACACAAGTCTTTTCAAGGAGGGAGTTGTCAATCGTGTCCAGTGCTGCTGAGGGACTGTGTAATATGAGAACAAAACAGGGTCCACTGGATCTGACGCAACAGGACTTCAGACCTTGAAAAGAACCGGAAAGTGCAGAGTTACAGTAGGAGCCCTGCGAGAATCAGGGATAAACGGAATGTGAGGAAAAAGAGAAAACACGTGTAGTCTCGTTACCAAAGGGAATTAAATATTACTCTTAGCAATATAAAGCTCTCATGGTTAAGCATGATTCTACATGTAACTAAAAGGTGCTATCTAAGAAAGACACTGGTAGCAGTTGAAATGATAAGAGAGCTGACATTTATGTTCAATTCTAATTTTATCATCTAGTCACTATATTTCTCCCAAATCACTCATTGATTCAAAACATAAATTTCTCCCAGACTCCTAAGAAGGATGTCTTCTCCTGATTCATAATCTCTTGGCATGACTCAGGGTTTTTGCTTTTCTCCAAAATACCTTTCCTTTAGACCACCCCATCTTCTCTAGCATCCTCTGACCAAACTTGGAATCGTCATTACTCCAAGCAGTGTTTCTTGGATCCACAGTCCACTTCTGCTTCCGCCGACCTGTAAATGAAAAAGTATCTCATCAGAGTTACCTTTCAAACCTGGGACACACACACAAATACACAAACTCACATGCCACACGACATGTATTACGTTCTGTTACACATCAAATTCAACATCCTGTGAAATGTTAACAGACTGGATCATTTCTCCTAGTTTCCCCAGTAACTATATATTCTTAACATACAAATTGACCTGCTAAGATAAAACTGTTCCCTCTAAATGTGACAAAGCAAAACAAATACTTGATGTAGCACCAGTTGGGCCTTTTACATCCGGCCATCGGCAGCAACTGAAAGCACCTGTCAACATCGGCTCATCACCATCAGTAGAGGTAGCAGGGGCCATCGTCACAGCTCTCGTTGCCACACGTATGTGCTGAATGCCATACATATGTCAGATTCAATTTTCACAGTAACCCAATGAAGGGAGACATTCTTACCTGCACCTTTCAGATGAGAAAATCTGAGGCCTACAGAAAGAAATGTGCCTACGGTCCTCAAGCAAAAACCAACCCCTTATATGAACCAAGACCCTACTAACTTCAAAGCTTATATTCTTAATTCACAATATATAACAATCATTATGATCTTGGGGAGAACCACTGTACCTCCAGACACATGCTCTATAGATAGGAACAATACTTTCCCTTCTCACTGAAATGCCCGACCCTAACCCTACATGCCACAATTTATGCACTGGACTTCCAGAATAAATTAGCTGTTTATCTTTTGGCACTTAATTAACCTTCCACTGCATTATGGCTACTTTTAGCTATGTTTTATGCTCCCTATTAGACCATAATCTCCTTAAGGGTCATATTCATTTCTGGATTTGTTTATTTTTTTGGTGCTGGGAATTGAGCACAGAGGCATTCTATCTCCAAGCTACACCACCAGTATGATTTTATTTCTTATTTGGAAACAAGGTCTCACTAGGTTGCTGAGAGCCTTGCTAAATTGCCAAGGCTGGCTTTGAACCTGCGATCCTCCTGTCTCAGCTTCCCAAGTACTGGGATTACAAGCGTGCGCTACCACGCCTAGCTGGGTCATTTCTTATGCTTCATTGCAAGGAAAAAAAACTTTGCCCATAGCAGGCACTAAATAAATATGTGAACAAATGTACTAATGAATGAGAAAGAAGGAAAGAAAAGAAAGGAGGAGGAAAAGAAAGGGAAAAGGAAAAAACAGGAACTCAAGCTTATCATTGTAGTTTAAAAATATATATATATATATATATATGGCAGAGAAAGACTAAGAATATGAGGCCCAAAAGCTGACGGGGGCTAAATGAGGAATGTGGAGGTTGAGCGTCACTATCATTCACCTCCTATATCAATCTACCCACATTAATTCACTATCAACAGCAGCCTCTGACCTTGGCAGTCTCATAACATAAAAAAAAAAAACAAAAAAACAGCCTCCAGTCAAAGGGGCTCATTGTGCTACATGTAAAATCAATAGAGGCCCTTAACTATACACACCCTAGCAAAAATAAGAAACCCATTATAAGCATGCAAGCAGAAAAAGGTCACTTACAAAGCAAAATAAGTTGGACTCAAATTTATAGTGTTCTACAAGAAATGGAAACCCCAAAAATGCTCCACCTGGCAGTTACCACTTTACTTAACTTGGCAAATAGTTAACATAACATTGTCTCTGCTAACGAACAGCATATGAGAGCTAAGCCCTGTTACCCAGTACCCTGTGCTTAAGCTGGTTACTGTGTGTCGGAGTTCACGTCTGTACACAGTGCTTGCCAAGGGTCTCTGCAGCTTAGGTGGTGATAGTTTTGAGAATGACTGAACCTGCCCTCTATAATAAGAAACACATCCAGTCCAGGTTGCACATTTATATACAGTAGACTGCAATACTATACAGAGATGGGCCACCAGAGGTCAGTTCCTCTTCCCCAGGAAGGGCATGTATCCTCAACCAAGGCAGCCACAGTGTTCCCAAATGGGGATGTTAAAGGGGAGGGGGATGCTCCCCATTAAAATAAAAAAAAAGAACAAAGCTGGGTCAAACATAATTGAACATTGAAGAATTGCTCAGATTTTTTAATATGCAAATGTACAGATACTGTGGAGGAGGGCAGAGCAGGCATGTGTTTCCCAGACTTCTTTGACCAGAACCTTACTTCCCTGCAACATTTCCTCACTCCCGTGTTGTACAAGTGTCGAGGTTTGGGAAATCCTGGCCAGAGACTGTCTCTGTGCCCCGCATGCACGCAAGGCCCTGGCTTCAATCTTCAGCACCACGTAAGAACAGCACGGCTCTGGTCTGGTCTGATTAAATCACGGTTCACCTCTCCTTTGCTATTCTTATGCCCCAGTCTGTTCTGTGTTCAGATGTCAGCCTTGCTAGGACTGTGCAGAGAAGAGCTAGCAGCAAGCCTAAGGGCCCCCCTCTGAAAGGCTTGCTGACAGGTTGGCCTTTGGCTGGAAAGAAGGATTTTAAGAGGGTTCCCATGAGTCTTAGAACGTATACAAGTGCTTAACTGTTATACAAATGATGTGGTTTACGTTGAACACCTGCTTTCCTTCTAAAAGTCTTCCTTGCTGAAGGAATTAGGCATGCCACATGTGACCCCACCAGATGACTCTGGAAACTTGTGCCTGGTTTCCTCTGGACTTTGTCCCATGCACCTTTTTCTTTTACAACTTTGCTTAGTATACTTGAGCTATTATAAATCTGAGCCATATGACTACATGCTGAGTCCGGTGTCTAAATACCAGTAAATCAGTGATCCTGGGATGGTCTTGAGGACCCCTGACTGTAAGGGACAGCACTAAGCCTCAGGTAGAGTAGCCTGAACCTGCCGAATCACTATTTAGGAACATGTGCTCAACCCTCCTCTAGCAGGGGCTCCTACTATTTGGAGATCTAACTACAAATGGCTACAATAAGATAGGCTTGGAGTAACCCTGATAACCCTCCATACAACAGCTGCAAGGGACTTCACTTTGTGTGTGTGGTACTGGGGTTGAACCCAGGGGCCTTCTACCTCTGACCTACACCCCCAAACCTATTTTATTTTTTAATTTGAAACAGGGTCTCACTAAGTTGCTGAGGGCCTCACCAAGTTGCTGAGGCTAGCCTCAAACCTGTGATCCTCCTGTCTCAGCCTCCCAAGTACTAGGATTACAGGTGTGAGCCACCATGCCCAGCTGGATCTTCAGTTTCAACCACTCCAGGCCTGATACCACATGGCTTATGCCAGTGCTAAGCCTACACTAAAGGGCGCATTGAGTCCCAACAGCGAGGAGAACTTCTGTCTTTTTTATTTTTCCAAAGACACTTTCAGATATTCAAGAGCTCAAAATACACCTCCCATGTATTCTTATTAAAAAGTTATTCAAGACATAGTCAAGATTAAGAAAGCTGCTATATATAATCTTAATGCAGTGAGCATTAAAATTCATTAATTATAGTGTTATGATTATAAAATGTAATTTTTGACAAATGTCAAAAATTGGTCTTGAAAAAGAAAGCATCTTTGAAAAAAGCAGTATCTTGATAAATAAACTAGGTCTAAAACTGCAAATTAAAGAATGGGAAGTAAGAGTAATAAATAATATTCTTGTCCTACATAGAGAAGACTAGTAGATCAGCATTTGATAATTAGAGAAATACTGGCTGAAGAACATTTTTGAGAAATAAAAAGAAAACCCCTAGTAGATTTAAAAAATAGAATAAGTGCAAATGTTGAAGATAAAAGAACAAAATAGAGTCCATACAGCATGGAGAAACAAAGGAAACAGCATTTCGAAGAAGTGAAAACATTCACCACAAAATGTTATGTAGGGAAAGAAGGTAGACCACAAAACTGAACCTACAGAATAATCCCAGTTTTATAAAAGAGTAATTGCTAGGTAGTGAATTATGGGATTGGGTCTTCTCTATGCTTCTACTTTCTCATCTCGAAAATGAGAACGCTAATCTTAAGTATTTTACCACTGGGTAAAATTATTATTCAGTAAATTATTAAAAAAAGGACAATACCAAATGTTACATAGTATCATGGCAAATATTTGAAGATTTAGAGTACTGAGGGGGAGAGAACTGAAAACGATCTCTTGAAATTACGCAATTTGAATTACCAATACCTACAAATAGCACTTTATACCTGTATAACACTTTAGACACTTCAAACTCTTTTCAAATAACCATCTCATGGATTGTAAGCCAACTTAGTGAAGATAAGAGAAATTAATAGATTCACAAAAATTAATCAAGGAAATAGGTATATACGAATAGCAGAGCCAGGGCCAGTGTTCCCAGGCGCATGCTGAATTAAGCATTATCAAAGACTATGAAAACCAGAAGAGATCTTAGCAATCTATGTTCTAATCTCTATTGGTCATTTTTACAGATGAAAGAGCCCAAGGATCACCATCCAAAACATGTTCCTTTCTACAAATTCTTATTTAAAAATAACAGGAAACTGCTTCTCTTAGTGGCAAAAATGTAAAGATATAGACAAAACTACATAATTTTGCCATCTTGTAGTTTCAGTGAATTGGAGATTATTTTTCTCTGTACCTCAATTTCTGCCCCTGTAAAAATAGGGATGGCGCCTGAGCCGTTTCGTTTCGTGCTCCTACTCCTTCGATGGTCCTTTAGATAATAGGACGCTGACGGCATTTGTTGCACAGAAATCCCTGTGCAGCTGCTGTTGGCCCATTAAATAAGCTGTTTCTATACACTGCTTACTACACAACTTCCAAAAAGTTAAGGGCTGGCTCTTCAAGACCAAGGCACGACTGCCATCTGGTGGCAAGCGACTTTAGCTACAGGTCCCATTCTGAAGTTAGCCCCTCCAGGGAGGGGGAATTAAAGGACTTCATTCCACAGAGAGTAAATGTCAAAGGCAAACTGAGGCAGGATGGGGCGTTGAGGCCAACACTCCGGTGATGGAATAATTCCAATAAGCCAGTCTTAGAAATTCTCATTAGCCCTGCACCCCTCCCAGGCTAACTTCCTATGTTTGATGCTTCTAATTCTTTTCTTTTTCTGGGTCCAATACATCTTCGACAGTCGGATTTCACAGCCCGAAGCCATCCTTCGGGCCCAACGCCTCTTTTTAACCTGGGGACACTGAAGACCGAGGAAGTGAGGGAACCAGGCCGGGTCCCCACGACCGCCGGCGTTCGGACCGGTGCAGAGCCGTGGTGGTGTCCTGTTTCCCCTTCGAACGCACGGCGCGCGTCCCGGGTCCGAGCGAGAGCAAGAGCGTCGAGGGGACACTCGCAGTGTCCCACTAGCCAGCCGACCTGCCGCTAACTTTGGACGCTCCCTCCCCACTGCGCGCCGGCGGCCGCGCGTCTCCAGTCCCTTGCCCCTGGCGCCCGCCCGGCACTCACGCTCGGCCAGCATCGACATGTCGCAGAGCCCGTGGCGCGCGGGCCCCTGGACCTGCGCGACTGAGGACCCAGGCAACTGGCGTGGGGACAAGCAGGAAGCACCGGGCACACACGCCGGGCGGCGGCTGGGGCGCGTGCTGATGACGTAGCTGTGCGCGACTCCCTCCGGACCACGTGACGTCGATGGGCGTGGCTGCAGGGGTGAGGGGGCGTGGCCGTCCGGCGGAGCAGAAGACCTGGCGCTGTGGTGTCAGCCAGCCAGCAGCTAGATGATAGAGCTGATGTCTGTCTTTCTATCGTTCTGACTATAGGACGCCAACTGAAGCAGATAACCAATTTGGGGAAAACGTTTGTATTTTATATTTTTGTGGTACTGGGAATGAATGGAATCCAGGGGTCTTCTTCCCCCAGCCCTATTTTATTTTTTATTTGAAAACAGGGTCTCGCTAAGTTGCCGAGAGCCTCAATAAGTTGCTGAGGCTGGCCGCGAACCTGTGATCCTCCTGTCTTAGCCTCCCAAGTACCGGGATTACAAGCGTGCGCCACCGCGCCAGACTCACGTTTGTCTTTCTTTAACGTGATGCCTCAACAAGAAAAAGGTTTTCATGTATTTTCTCCATGACGACACACACATTGGAACTTTGTCTATATCATCTCTATCTCTATATCCATACCGGCACATAACAAAACAATTTGAGTAGGGAGAGGCTCCATAGATGTGCACAAAATTAAAGTGCCTATGTCTAGGGGAGTTCCAATGATATAGTAGCAATGAGAACATCAGGCAGACAGTAAGGAGATGTTTTTGGACAGGTGACTTTTCAGCGAACTTCAGGTGACAGTGCAGAGGGAAGCCTTCCCTACAGAAATGCAGGTGAAGAGGGCACTGCCCGGGATGCTATGAGGTGCTATGTAAAGCTTGTTTTAAATGAAACCTTTAACTAGGAGTCTAGACAAACAAGGAAAACTTCTTTGGTTTTATAAAAGTTAGAAGCAGCACAAACGGATATTTACTGCTACCATTGAGGACCCAGGAAGTGAGGGAGAATGATAGGTGCAAGGCAGTGGAATTTTCACAGCCAAGGTGGGAAGCAGGTACCTTGTGGCATGGAGAAAAAGATACAAGTAGGGATTTGGACTAGGAAAGCAGAGTTAGGAAAGTCTTAGGCTAATTAGCACATCTGTTTCCTTATAGGAGAGAAAATGGAAGGTAGTTATACAGAGCAGAGTGAATTCATGTTTCTCAAGCCCTGCATGTGTTGGTCTATGATTTCAGGAAGATAATTTTGTCTCTAGGCTGGTCAGAAAGATCGAAGCGTGCCGGGCATGATGGCACACTCCTGTAAGCCCAGTATGTGGGAGGCTGAAACAGGAGGATCGCAGGCTCAAAGCCAGTCTCAGCAACTTAGTGAGACCCTGTTTCAAAATAAAACATAAAACGTCCTGGGAGTATAGCTTGGAGGTAGAATGCTCCTAGGTTCAATCCCTGGTACCCCCCAAAAAGAAATTATGCCCAAAGATAAAAATTAACATAATGATGTCAAATGAAAAAAAAATCTGATTTCCTCATTCTTAAAACTTTTGTTTATTACACTAAATTAGCCAGCCTCCCCTAACCTTTGAGTGAGACAGTGACAATTTAGTTTCTTCTATCCTGAGATGTTTTCAGGGGCAGCTGGAGGGAGAGGGAAGGGCTTTGGGGTTAGGGAGATGCCTGCAATGGGAAGGGGTAGAAGCAGGGTGAAGGGCGGGCAACAGTAGAAATGGGATGGTGATGACTGAGTTAACCATGTAAGGCTTCCAGACCTGCTCTGCTGGGGGAGGATCCCTGTCCTGGAAGAGAGAAGGCCTCGAGTTGGCCAGGGTCTCCACCATGGCGGGGACAAGCGGATACCCTGGAATCAGCTGTGACAGCTTCCCAGGCCCCGCTGTTGGCTCTCCCTGAGTTCTTCTGTGGAAACTTCTTTCTGGTTTATGCTGCTTACCAGATACAAGGCACACAGCCCATGGAGCTCTGCTGGTGTGGTCTGTCCTCCCCACAGTGGAGCTCCTTCGTGTGGTAATTAACACTATGAGCTCCCAGTTAAGGGTTCAAATCTGACACCTGCGGTTATGTCCCCTCTCTGATTCCTCATCTGCTATTCCAGGGGACTTCTGTGAGGACTTGCTGAGACAACATATGGATGCCCCCAGAGCTACAGCACTCTAAAACTGCATGCGAACACTGCTTGGGGCTGATCTGCTCTATCCCTGTTCTTCCTGTCCCACATCCATCTGCCTCTGCCACTTACCAGCCGGTGTGGTTGAAGCCATGTGAGTGTCTGATACAATTGGCTGACAGTACCAGAAGAGGACAGGGCTGGGGCTGACAGGCACAACCCTGCCACTCACCAGACAAAGAGGTCGAATGGCCTCTCTGAGGCTTTACCTCCCTATCTGTGAGATGGGGAGGTTGATGGCCCCTGTCCAAGAGGGACCATGTGCCTGACTGAATTATAAATGATGAAGAAGAAGGAGCAGACATTACAGCTGTGATTATGAATCTGGGACTAACCAAGTCACCCACCAGAACACTTTGGCTATAATCCAAGTCTTTTTCATCTCTCCTTTTCCTGGGCCAGGGATCCCTGTCTAGATCGCAAAGCCCAAATGAACGTTGAGCTTCAGAACAAGAGGGCATGTGGGAGCACGTCCTCAGCTGTGCCTGTCCAGGGCTAAAATGAGAATGTGCAGCCAGGGGGACAGGGACCTTGACGTGTCCTCACAATCCTCTCTAGATGATCTTTAGAGAACAGAGATCCTGAGATCATCAATGTGCTCAGCTCACATATGGGGAAATACTCCGTGGTGTTAAAAACTCAACTCCTGGTCTCAGCAGAACTCCACATCGATTCTCAAGTAAAAGGATTTACTGACATGCTTTATCTGTGCCTTCAATCACCCCTCTCTCATTGTGAATGTTGGTTGATGGTGATCCGAACCCACCCATGTGCTGCCTGAACTTAACTGAGGGAGAGGAGCTTCCTTCTCTGACCAGCCATACCATGCTGCTCCCAGGAAGGTAGACCTTGTTGGGTCGAGCTTCTGGATCAAAGAATTTATTCAAAGACCAAAGGTACAAAGTAAAGATGTCACATCTCTAAAACACAGAGAGAGGAAGAGGGAAAGGGGAAAGGAGGGAGGGAGAGAGATACTGATTGGAGACATAGAGGAAAGAATGGCTCAATTTATACTTTTCTTGGCCTCAGAAAAGTGTGTCCAAATAGGTCTCCTCTGGGGCATTCGATTAGGTGGCCAGGCCAGGGGCTGATGGGTGGTGCACTGGGGCCTCCTGAGAGTGAAGGGGCCTGTGTGTGTGAGTGTGTGCGCGTGCGTGCATGCATAAGAAAGAGAGAGAGAGAGAGAGAGAGAGAGAGAGAGAGAGAGAAACATAAGAGCAATTCACCTGGTTAGCTATGGGAATCGTCACTACAGTCTCTCCCACAACTGCAACTAACAAGGAACAAGGAAGCCCAAACTTCTCTTTATATGTTATAGGGAAAATAAGGCCTGCCATTGTCTGAATGAGTCTGCCCCCCCTAAATTTATGTCCTGAAATCCTAACCCCATATTGATGGTATTTAGGTGGGGCATTTAGAAGGTGACTAGGTCATGAGGGTGGAGCCCTCCTGCGTGGGATTAGTGTCCTGTTATAGTTAGATATAAAATGTCCCCTGAAGAGCTCATTTATTAATATTCAGGCTTGATATAGTGGAGTCGTGAGGGTTGTAATCCCAGCAGTGGATAAATCCATTGTAATGGATTTACCTGGGTGGTACCTGGTAGGCCAGTAGGGTGTGGCTGGACGAGGTGGATTCCTGGGGGCATGGCATTGGGGATTATATATGGTTCCTCCTCCCTCTGCTCTCTCTCTCTTGCTTTCAGCCTCCATGATGTGAGGAGCACAGCCCATGTGCTCTCCTTCTCTCCACTTCCTACCGCCATGCCCTGAGATCCATGTTCCCCAGCCTCACATGGACTGAACCTGAAACTGTAAGAAAATAAACCTTTTTTCCTCTAAGTTACATGATCCATGTTTAGATTATAGCTGTAAGAATGTTGATGGGGACACACCCCTACAAAAGAGAAACAAGGAGCTTGCTTTCTCTCTCTCTGCTCCACCATGTAGGGAAACAGCACCATGATGGCTATTTATGAGCCAGGAAGCAGCACTCACCAGAAACCAAATCTGGCAGCAATTTGATCTTGGATTCCCAGCTTCTAGAACTGTGAAAAATAAATTTCTGTTGTTTATAAGCAACTCAGTGTATGGTAATTTTTTAGCAGCCCAAATGGACCAAGATAGGCAAGTGACACATTGGTGTAAGGCAAAAAAATCTTAAATTATGGGCTCATATTCCCCAAGAGCAAAAGTTTAGAAAAGGATCTTCTATAATTACCTTTGTGGAAACATGACCAAAGTGGGTAAACTCAATGTAGATGGGATCTTAGTTTAAGATAATCAGTGATAGACTCCTTTGTCTCCTTTTCAGAACCCTCTGTAAACAGCTGAGCCTGCTGCAAGCTAAGGGGCAGCTGCCAGTTAAGAGTTTTGGGAAAGAGATTTGAGAATGAGTGGCCCAAGCAGGACTTTCTACTTCTTCCCTGGGGTACATGCCCCCAAATTTGCCCATTCATAGGACTGAAGAGCCATTTATTTTATATGATTGGCAGCTAGGTCTTTTCTAAAGAACTGGCTTAGAACTTGAAATAATCTAGGAATGAGTCCTCCATCCAGGGTCACATGTTCTTGGAATAAAAGACTGAAGATGGTGGGGGATTCAGGAAGCAAAGGCAGGCTCTCTCTATAGTGCTCCTCCCAGGGAAGATAAGCCTGTAGCCCAGTGCCTGCACCGGGGTGGGGGGGAGTGCGTGGAGGCAGGTAGAGAAAGTTATAATTTTAAAAGTTGGGTGTTCACTTCGCCAGCACATATACTAAAATTAGAATGATAAAGAGAAGATTGGCATGGCCCCCATGTAAGGATGACATGCAAATTCATGAAGTGTTCCATATTTTTGGAACTGGAAAACATGCTAAGTGAGATCAGCCAGGCTCAGAAAATCAAGGGCTGCAAGTTTTCTCTCATATGTGAAAGCTAGAGAGAAGAAAGGAAAGAAAAGGGGCATGATTAAAATTAAGAGAGAAACCAGTAGAATAGTGCAAAGGGTAGGGGGAGGGAGGAGGGAAGGCAAAAGGGAGGTACAAGGAAAGAAACAGACCAAAATTATGTTATGTGCATATATGAATGTATCACTCTGAATCTCATTTCATGTACAATTGCAATGCACCAATAACAATTTTAAATAAATAAAAATAAAATGTTGGGTGAGGGGAGAATGGGGATATTGAGGGAGTTGGATCAGGTGGCCAATAGTTGAGAATATGCCACCTCTCCTTCCAGTCTTCAACACCTCCATCTGATAAAATACCCCCTCTCCCATCTGCAGTGGAGTCCCTGGTTGGTGAAATGCTCTGCTGGGGAGGATGGGCTGATACCAAAATGGATTCCTTTCAAGTAATGTTCCTCCCCTTTCCTCTCCTTTCCTCCCCTTTCCTACCAAAAGGCACAGTTTGAAATGTAAATGTCCAAGCATGCAAAGACTAGTACAGAATAGCATCCATGACTCATACGACCACCATCTGTTTATTAGATGTACTTTGAGGACTGCTGAAAGTCAGCACCACGGACAGCTCCCCGTGGCCACCTCCTTCCTCCTGCCCTCTCTCCCTCCTTACTTCCACCTGCCCACCCCACCTTCTGCCCACCACCCAGCAAAGAGTGCACAGTGAGTGTGATTGTATTCAATAGTGCGTTTCTTCTAACACAGCAATAAGAAACAGTCCTAAAGAGAGACGGTCCTGCTGGATGTCCCTGAGGCTAGGTCTGCAGGCAGTTTGCTCCAGGGATTCATTGGCAAGATTTCTAGCATAAGACATTGGGGGGAAAAGTGTTATATGCAGAAAACACAACCCAGAACTTTTCTGTTTCTCTCAACCCTCAGACCCCCATCATCAGTGCTGAGATTTCCTCTCTAGCTGCTTCTCCTCTCAGCTTCTTTGGGGCTTCCCCTATCTAGACCCTTGACCTTTTATTGTCAACCTTTATTCAGGCTCCAAGAGCAAGTAGTTCCACCGCTTGCACGGCTCTTCCTCCCTGGGTGTGGACGCTGCATACAGAGTGTGTGGCTCCCTGGGTGTGGACGCTGCATACACCACCAAGAGGAGGTCCACGCCTGGCAAGCCGGCCACTTACCTCCTTACTCCCCTTCACCATTGCTTCCTTTCCTGAGGCCAGCTGCTTCCAACTCCCAGATGCAGAAAGCCTTTTGCTCAGCCAGAGGCCACCTCTGCTCACCTGACACCAGGCAGCACCCAGAGATTTCCACCCCAGCTGTCCTCGTCCCTCCCCCACTATGCACAAAGGAAAAGGCACACACACATGTTATTAAAATGAACTGTTTATATTATCTCAGTTGAGTCAATACATTATAATGTATTAAAATGGAAAGGTACAAAATTGAAATAAATACTTTCTGATTCATGTATAAATCTTTTTTTTTGTCAAGATGACTTTTATCGTCAGTACATGTCACAAGAAAACATTTAAAATGACACCGAAACAATCATTGAAATCATGGTGCATGGAGGAAAAAGGTAAAGAAAACAGCTGTTGGCTTGTTTTGGCATGAGACCTTGATACAATTTGGGTTCCCCAAAACCACGTGAAGGGTGGGAAAATAGAAATGCTCAAAACTGACTTAAAAAAATAAACAGGCTTTACAAAAACCCTCTTTTTTTTTCTTAACCCAGCCACTTCTTTACACGGTCTGCACTTACAATAGATACATTCATTATTGTCCAAGGGAAGACAGCAACTGCCTTTCATTTAAAGAGCTTGGTGGAGAGGCTGAAGAAATAATGCTGCAGCTGAAGGTGAGTAGAATGTTCCAGAGAACAACCAAAAACAAAAGTCGAGATGGTCTTCAGGAACAGCACTGAGCATGGTGGGGATGGAGGGTCTCTGGGCGAGAGGTGGAGGTGGAGGTGGAGGAGAGGGACGAGTCCAGATCTGAAGCAGTGGAGGCCGGAGGATGGAGTCGGGGTGTGGTGGTCACAATGGGCACCAGGATCTCTCCGCCTGAGCAGTCCTGGGTTTGTCCTAAGCCTGGGAACATCGCTCTGTCAGGAAGAGGCGAACCCTGGGCTTTGGAGCTGGGGCTTGGACTCTTTTTCAGGCACAGTAGCCCTGGGGAGACGGGCAGGGGAGGGACTTCTCTCCTGGTTCTGACTGCTTATTAGGTGGCTGTTAAGGCAATAAGGACTTTAGCAAACTAGAAGTTAAGGGCAGCTAAATTCAGCCAGATAGAAGGTAAACAAAAGGTGAGAAGGGGTCCCTTTCTCCTCAGCTACCTTCCCCCCAAGCACAGGAGGCCTGAGCTCCCGAAGCGCTGAATTTACAGTACGAAGTCGCGGAGGGCTTGCCCTTTGGAAGGCTCCGTGGGAAGAAGGCTTATCCCTGACTTGAGGCAACTTAACTGAAGTTCCTGCTCTCCAGAATCTCTTTCCTGTGGCCACCTGGCTGGAGATCGGGGGGTAGAAGCACCAAGGTTCCTGCAGAATTAGGTCAACACCTTTGATGTCTACTGTCTGGCCATCCCTGCGGCCTTGAACACCCAGCATCCCAGAAAGCCAGGCTGGATGCTCACCTGCCCCATGAGACCTACGCTCAGCTGGAGAAGAGGACAAGCCTTTCAGGGTTCAGGAACGGGCCCCTCAGAACAGATGGAAGAACAGCTATGATGGCCACAGGAAGGCGAGGTCCTGGCTGGTCTCTAGGGAGTGAGGGAAGCTCCTTTGGCTTCGATCTGCTCACAGGGAAATGTACAGAAGACGGAACAGGGCAGACAGTGCTTTTCTTCCTCTGTGCTCTGGAGTGAAGGAGATGGATGCTCAGTGACCTTGGAATGCTACAGGAAGCAGGAGCTCTGAGAGCCACCTGTTGCTCTGGGCCAACTCCTGGCAAGATGCTGGGCGATTTCATGCTGAGGCCCTGAAATTGAAGAACTGACTCTCAGGCGACTGCTGCCAAAGGGTGAAACAGTCTACTCCCACAAGTGAACCAGGTGTGACCTTGGTGAGCCAGACAGAAACCCTGCCCTCCCCCCCTTCTCAAGATGGCAGGGTAGAAAGGACAGTCTCCATGAGATGCCTAGACCTGCAGGTGCAGCAACTATACTCTAATTACTCAGGACCACCTCAGGGTGGGACATTGGTGGGACAAGATGCCTGCAAGGAGGAACATCAGTCATAATGGCCAGCCATCTAGAGACCAGTTCCCTGCCTGGCCTTTCTCTGGTAGAAGCCATCTTTATTTTGGTCCTAAGAAAAATGGGCAAACAAGATTGGCCATCATTGTTAAAGTAGATTGGTAGCTGCAAGGGACTTCTTAGTACAATTCTATTTTAATACATGTTTAAATATATGTTCTAAATTATCCCCAATGCAAAACAAGTCCTCTTGGTTGTCGAGATTAACCCCTCATTTTACAAGCAGAATTCAGTGGGTAGGGCCCAAAGTCACACAGGGAGTCATTACAGAGACAGAACTAGAAACCAGGCCTCTTTCTGCAGGGATCAGGACCTTGTGGTTGGATTTACATTCTTAAATCGATGTCATGTTCTGCATCTCTGCTCTTATCACGTTGAAAAGCAGGCAGCGATCTTTAGCACTCCTGCCAGGGAGCCTGAGGAACATAACACTAATGGCAAATATCCTTTATCGCTTTGCTGAGCTTGCAGACACCCATCTGGGCAGCTAGCTAGCTCAGTGGAGACATCAGCCCCGGGCTCAGGTGTTTCTGAGGGCAGTGGGCTGTGTATCAGCTCCGATTTTGTGCTCATCTGCCCTGCCTATTTTTAGGTAAGTTTCGGCATATAGGGGACACAACTGACAGTTCAGAAAACCAATTAGAACACCCAAGAATGAAGTTTTGTTATGACTGCAGCAGTAACTACATAGAGAAGGCACACACGAAAGGATGCGCAGGGCATGTGTACGTTAGCTGGGAACTCAAAAGAGTAGGAATTGAGAAGCGTCGTGCCAGGACAGTGGGATTGTGAAATAACATGTTTCCAAATTCTATCATGGTTTTTAGTTTTTTAAGAAAAGATGATAATCATTATTGTTAATATCAATCAAATTAGTTTCAGGACCCATAGTCCTAACTTGGGGGTGGTAGCTGCTGCTCCTTTTCTTGATAGAGCTGGTTGGTCACATGGTTAACTGGCCAAATCTGGACGCACCATTTTCCCATGAGGCCACCAGGGAGCACTCTTGAATACCAGCATTCCCAGAGGAGAATCCTGCCCCCTATGGCTGAGGGGACAAAGCCATTACTATACCCGCTCACCTCTTTACAGGGGAAACCCTACTAGGCAAGAACACTAAAGGTCTTTCTGGCTATGGCACAGGCTTCTCTGGAGCCTGATGGAGGGGTGAGGGAGGGAGTGTCATATTTAGAGAATGGGGTAGGGTGTTTAGGGCCAAGACCATTGTCCCTTAAGGGAATAAATAAAGCCCTTTAAAAAAAAATCTTCAATTCAAGAGTTTGGTCTCTTTTGAAAATTAGCGCCTTAATTTAATTGGAAGCAAAGACATTTCTCCATTTAATAAGAAAAAAGACTTCAGAACTAGAGGCTAGGGAGAGGGAGGCCGGAAGCCAGATGAATGGGCCCTTCTCCACGATGACACAGTCAGAATCGAGGGGCCTCAGTAGTAAATTGCAGTCTCTGTTCCAAAAAGTCAAATAAAAATGCATTCAGATTAGGTCTTTGCAAGCTTTGGGAAAAGAGACGAGAGAAGCCAGGCATTTCCAAAGCTCCTTGAAGGGAGACTGTGAGGCCGGGCTGCATGGCCACCATTAGGAAGTAACACACAAAGAAGTCCCTGGGCCTACCATTTTGCATGAGGAAAATACATTTTGGCTTCTGGAAGCTCAATGGAAAGAAAAGGTACATAAAAACCAAAAAGAAAAGAAAGCAAAAGAATGTGTAGTAAATGTTATGAAGACTTACTGGGATTAGAAAGTTGTGGGTGTCCTGAAACAGATTGCTAAAAGGAACTGTGGAATATTCTTCCCAGGGTAACCAGATGCCTCAGGAGTGAAGAAAATCCAGGAAGGATGGAATGAAGACATTAACGGAAGGCGGAATGGCTGAGTGAGGGATAGGGGAGATGGATAGACGGTCAAACGACTGAGTAATGATTTGGAAAAATCTGTTTTAGATGGAGACTTAGGGAGGGCAGGTTAGAGACTTAGATTCTGCTATTTCTTATTCTCATTGTTTTTCCTCATCCCTCAAATAATATAGGTACTTAGAACATCAGTGCATTTCTAATCCCAAATGAGAACTTTCTTGACTTGGCTTACACAGGGCCAGGTTGGGAGGACGGAATGTGTACAAGTGTGGTTACACTGACTGTGGTCACTGAGAAAATAAACTCTTCTCTCCCAGGGACTTATAGCGGCATGACGGTTGGAGAAACATCTGAGTTTCACAAATCAGAAGTCTCCAATGAGAGTCTCTATTGAGGACTCTGAGCTAGTGGTTGTAAGTCAGGAGGGACAAAGGAGCCCTGGGCAGCAGGTTCCGGTGAGACTCTGCTCAGTTCTAACTGTGTTTCTTTGGGCATATAACTTCCTCTCTCTGGGCTTCGCGTTCCTTGTTCATGAAGGAAGGTCAGGCCACATGAAATGCTGGGATTTTAAAGACGCTGTCAGTCTGGAATGAGGAGGAGGTAGGGGCTGAATTCTAGGATCATGACGGTCCCTGCAGCTTTGCACACACACAGAGCTCATCCTGCTCCTGGGGAGTGGAGAGCAAACTTCAGAACAGCTTCCTTGAGACTCCTGACCAATGTCAGCACGTTCCCACTGCTCCATATGAATCCCGGCATGGAGGAGCCAGCCAGAGAGGAGCAGCGCCTGCCACATATTTGCAGAGGCCTGCCCCTTTGAAGCCAACCTTGACTTCAGGGAAAAGAAGGAAATGCATTCAAACCTAAGGGAAATTTCAACGCATTTGGAAAGATGTCCAGCAGTAATGAATGGCAACACAGTCAAGGCTCATGGTCATGGATGTCACCGAGGAGTGAAGTGCCATGAGGAAGAAGATGCTCGTGAAGAATTTGAGCTCTGAGCTCTTAACTTGGAAGAGGGAGCGAGGCAGAGACACCTAAGCACTGGTCTCCACTTGGTTGGCCATTAGATGTATGGTTTGCCTCAGAGCCAATAGACTCAAGGACCTCAGGGGACTACCTGTCACTCTAGCTTAAGGTGGAGGGAGTGGCCTATTTGCAGACAGGTGTACTGTTCTGTCAGAAGACCAGTGTCTGAGAGACAGAGATTCCAGAAATATCTACCTAGATGCTTCTAATACCGACTGTCCATGTTGGTTCCTAGCAGTGGCATGGGACAGTCTGTCAGATTTGGAGGTGAGAAAATATAGAATGGCAAACTCCTAGCATGGTCAGGGGAAAAAGCAAGCTGATGGATTCTGTCTCAATTAGAGAAAAGATCAGATTCTGGGACAGGGACTCAACTCCATTGAGCAGAGACATTGCCTACTGATTCCATCCTTCCAAGCCATGCAGGAGGCACCTAGCTGAAAAGATGAGTGTGGACCCCAGGGTCATCTTGAACCAAAGTAGCTTGTGCCCTTTAAGACATGTCTTCCCCCTGAGCAGGTCCTGATATTCAGAGGAGAGGGATGCTAAAAGCATTGTCTCCAAACATATGCAATTCAATCACTTCTGTAGCTATGGATTCACTTTTGCTTTAAGTTCACCGAAGACCCAAGAAAATATAGTTGCCTCTCCCTGCTCCCAACACTGCCCTTCCTAATCTTACACGGGATGAAACTGAGGCACAAGGAAGCCACCCATTTTTCTGCAGTCTTTGTATGGATCTGATGACACTCCTGGCAGGAAAGCCCAGGATCTCTCTTTCTGAATCCTTCAGTATCTTCCATCTCCTTACTCCTTAATTCATATTTAAAGTCTGCCTGCCTGCCTAGCTATCTATAATATATTATATGTACTATTTTGTATAAAATATAAATGATTCTTAGATTCCTGCTTACCTTCCTGTCCTTTTCTTCTCCTTTATATAACTAGGATTGAAAAACAAAAACAAAACAAAGGCTGTTCCATGCTAGGGGAAAAACCACAGTACTGCTCAAAGGAATTGACCTCTGGAGGGAGAGATGACGGCCCTTGTCCACAGGGCCTGGGTGCTTCAGATCTGGACTGTTCAGCAATCAGATGAAACACAATTCAACAGGGATCAGCAATGGAGACACCTGTGCCGGATGAAGTGAATTTCCACAACCTGGTTTTAAGGAACAGTAAATACAATAGAGATAGATACACTATGTTGAATCTTGAGTACTAAAACAAGTCATAAATAGAATTATGCTAAATTAAAGAAGACAGACATCATTGGGAATAGTCTGGTCAATGACCAATCACCATTAGAATCATAAAGTAAACCGGCCTTTCCACGGAGTACCTCCACGACAGTTCTCAATGCACTAAGTACATTTTAACCATGCAAAAATACACAAACATCTTAACTAGGTTGTTTTTTTTGTAAAAAAAATCAAACACCAACATTATGCATTTTTGTTAATTATATTGGTTAAAGTAACAGCCAGTGGCTGCCAAATATCAGATACATCATATACATATTTTTATACAGAATCTGGACAACACAACATTACACATCAGAGAGAGAAAGAGAGAAAAAGAGAAAGATTATTTGTTCCTTTGTGGGTTTGTTGTTGTTGTTGTTCAGTAAAAAAATAAAGTAAAATATGAGAAGCAATGCTAAGAAGGAAAACACTCCAACAGTTAGGAATACATCGGGAGAATTGCTAATCAGAAATACAGGAGGAAAAGAGTTCATATTTAGGTCTGTGTCTAGAATTTTCTTCACTAAGGAACCACGGAGCACAACAGGTGTATTGGTTTGGAAAAGCAGAAAGAGCGGTAACATCATGCTGTCTGTTTCCCAGCACGTTTCCAGCAAGGAGAAAAAAAAATCAGAATCACAAATTAATTTCACAAGTTTTGTTGTCAAAAATGTCCTCCCTTACCCAGGATGCTGGGCAATGCAGGGGTGGGGGGCAGCTCAGTTGAGAGAGTCCTTGGCAAAGGTTTGGCCAAAACCGCTGGCCTTGAATTAGTTGGAGATGTGAACTGTCTGTGGGAATTCACGCAATGGAATGCAACTTCAGCTTGCTCCGTCTAGGCAAGATTTCCCGTTGCCAGCCAGTCGCCTGGCTGGGAGACAACCCCCACGACAAGTTCTGCTAGCCGGGCCCCAGTCCTGCCCCTTACACGTTTGGCGTCAACACAATCTTAAGAATTCAACCTGGAAAGAAAACAAGACCTTGAACACACGCTATGGAAGCACTACTGTGGTCACGGTTAGATACAAAAACGTGAAAATTCAGATGTAATCAAAAATACAAAATCAGTTTCAATAAGATTTGCTCTTTTTTTTGAAACCATTACAGTGCAAGGTTTTTCAAATTACAGTAAAAGTTATGTGTCTGCTTACAGTAACTAGAGTAAATAGCTGATTTTGTTCTCCTAGAATCAGAGGTCCCTGATAAGAGAGAATGCACCAATCCGAAATCAACCCAGCACAATTGATGGAGATCTTAACAGAAACACAGTCCATTACCGCCATTGCCCCTTCGCACAGTAACAAAAGCATGGTGTTGTTTACACAACTCATTGGTGCGAGGTTCTTCCCTGCTTAAAAAATAAACAATGATAATAAATAGATGGTATTAAAATCCCAACAAGGAAAGGACTGGAAAACAGGGGCTGAGGGTGAAGGATCCAAAGGGAATTTTCCACATCACTGAGCTTTTTATTTCCCATTGTACTTTTTTTTTTAAAAAAAGAATATTCTAGCAGGAGCCTCTTTGGGCAATGCTGCTTTGTACTTCAGCCCCCTGTACCAGGCTGTTGTGAGAGGGGGTGGCAGCTCCTACTGAATAGAAAGAAAATGAAACAGGGGTCAGGCCCATTGCACCATCAGAATCACACCCCCCCAGAAAGGAACATGGAATAAAACAAGAGTGGGGGACAGAGGAGCCTCAATCTGGCCAATGGTGGCCTTTGGCAAGGCCATGGAGCCTCTCGGGGTCTCTTGTTCTGGAAAGAAAGGATGAGAAAGAATCAAGAACTCCAAGGGACATTGGAGAACAGGAGCCTCACCTTGGGGCAAGAGGCTGAAAGGAGGGATGTGGCTACAGGACCAGGCGACCATCTCCATGCTCATGTTGTGGGACAAGAGGAGGAAAGGGGGATGTAGAAGAATGAGCTCTTGAGATCTGTAGTGCCATCAAGTCTGGGCAGGATTAAGAGGAACCCGAGTCCTTTCCATGACGAGGAGGAAGGGACTGACATTTGGCACCTTGGGCACAGACAGCAAGCCAGAAGCCCGGGGAAGCCAGGCAGCAAGAGAAAGTCTTTGGCTTTCTCATGCAGGCCTCCCTAGCCTTTTCCTGGCCACCAACAACCCCTTCCCCAAATCACTCTTTGACTTATCTGACTAGCCCCTTCCACTCCCCCTAAGTCCCTTCTAACAGGGTGGGGCAAGCTCTTTCCCGGTTTGTTGAATTTTGAAAGGGGCCTATTCTAGTCAACAAGAGGCTGCTACTTAGGGTATACGATTGGCCAGTGCCGTGTGAGGTGTGGGCTGCACCCTCTCCCATCTTTCCTGGGTTGTGGCTGGTGTTTTGAGCCACTTGCTTCCTACCAGTGACCTGAACGCATATAGGTGAATGGACCCTTTCCTCACACCTATGACCCCAGAAAGGAAAGAAATGCCAACACCTCTACCACATTAGGAAGTTTCCAACCTTTGAGATAGAGTGTGAAGTGGCACTGTGAGCCCAGGAAGCACTTGTTTGGTTAAGACCTGGACACTGAAGGAAGTCTGGGCTTCCACTGAAAACTTGGCTGTGTTCCTCAAGAAGAAGAGGATGCTCCCCCAGGCCCTGCAGGCTCAATGCCCACCAGCGTCCTTGCTGCTCTGGGTCCTGATCTCATGGGTCGGGTGGATGGGGATGCTCAGCCAGTGCATGGTTTTACATTGAGTGTGCTGTAGTGTGTTCTAAGAGTGACAGTATCAAGCAGAATCTGTGTGCTTGTCCCTCTGTTTTTGCATACGCAGCTCACTCTTCTTCATCCCTTCCTTACTAGGCTTCTGAATCTGCTTCTTACTAAGCTTTCCCAGAGTTCTGTATCCATTGATGGCCTATTTTAGCAAAGTAGTTGTCCTGGAACATGCTCTGTGTTCCTTTAGCCCCGACCTAAAATACAGCCCGCAGCCTGGTCCTCTGCTCATTGCTTTGGGTACCACTGTGTAGTTGGCCCTCTGAGGTAGCTGAGGTCTGCAGGACTGCTGACTCAACTCTCCACTTGGATGGAGGGTCTTCATGAGCTGATTTGCTCAACTAGCCTTCATAAATGCCCGTGCCTTTCAGATAAACCCCCAGAACTCTACCTAGCTAGATTTGCTCTGATCAAATGGAGTATTTCTAATCTGGAAGTCTGCGGTTGAAACAACATTTAATGATTAGTGATCATAGATATATTTACATAAGCAAAGGGACAGAATAGAATTGGGGTATGGGATGATTTGGAGTGTAGCTTAGTGGCTAAAGAAATGCTCCAAGAGTCTGGAAAATACCTGGGACAAGGCTAGGATGCCCCGCTCTTGGTGAGATATTTGGTATCCTTTTTCTCGAGTTAGGAAGCCAGCCCTGGCTGAAGGACACTTCCAGGAACAGCATTAGGAGAACAGACAGTGCCTCCATGGGCATTGGTGGGGCAGGTGGCCTGCACTCTTCTAGCTCTCAGGGGAAAGGCTTTGCACATCCAGGTGGACTCCTGCTCCTTGGTAGTAGTGTGGCCTGACAGGTCGCCTTCACTGACCCTCAGTTTCCTCATTTGCATGTTGGGTGTGACATCAGTTTATTCACAGTTGCTGGGAAGATCTGATGAGATATTGTGTGGGAAAGCACTCAGGAAGTGCTGTGGAGAGTCTCGCTCACTCCATTAAACTCAGGGCACCATTCCCCAAAAGAAGTTCCATAATTTTCCAGATCCAAAGCATGTTCTTAGTGAGACATTCGTCTGCTCTAAGTGGACTTATAAAGGACAGGGGAGTTTGCAGGATCCCTTTTTGCTTGGTTTTGTTTTATTTAGTTAATAATCTCTGTAGATCCAACGTGGCCAATCCCATCTCATGACAAGCTAAAGCTCTGGTCTTAAACCCAATACACGTTAACTGCCTGACATCACCCACAGAAAAAGGGGTTGGAGGAAGGAAAGTGCTTTTTACCTTCAAGATAAGGGTTTTGAGTGTGTTTATTAGAGTGGTGAGCAGCTGGCTTCATCTTTTCTTTTAAATCAAGAGAAAATGAATTGAATTGATTTAGGAGATATTTACCTTTCATTTGAGGAGGATCTCCCTGGGTTCCTATGCTCATAAACATTAGCATGGGCTAGGAAGGAAATAATTTTTTCTCATTTGTTGGATGAGTGGATGTGTTGATAACAGAGTTCTAGAATGGGAAAGAATCTCTGGGAGTGTCCTCTTCGTTTGCAGAAGAAGAAACTGCTGGGCTAGTGTAGTAGGCTGTTGGGGAATCTTGGGCTGTAGCAAGGCTTGGTCCTGCTTGGAGGGGAGCAGGGGCTGGACAACTGCTGTCCATGGTCCTGGCAGAGCTTCCTAAACTCCCCATTTCTACTTATCTGGACCTGTTCTCACCTAGAAGTGCTTAGAGACAATTGCTGGATACAATCTTGGTGGACTTGTAGTGGTACAGTTTGCTGAACTGAACCAGGAGATTAAGGAGGAAATGACATCTATTTCTTGAAGGTTTAAAAAAGAACAACACTGTTTCTCATCACTCTTAAATGGCAAGGATTTTTTAAAAAAAGAAATCACCTGCTATTGACATGATCTGCAGTTTTAAAATGGACTTACTTGGAGGTAAATACATAATATTTTAGAGTTGGGCCCCTGGTAAATGATGAATGCAATGGGTATGATATGCCTTGACTTCAGAAACTTCTCGATAAAGTATCTCAAGACAGATCTTGACATTAGCCATAGGAATAGAATAGTGACAAAGAAAGAATAATTCTTAGGAAGAATTAAGGTGATCCATTGTTGGTCTAAAGGGGTGTTGTGGGATTGGCCTAGGGCTTCCTATCTCACAGGTAATCTTTGTGAGGTTAATTGACTAATATAAGGCCAGTGTTGATCCTTGTGTCATGCTATTGTGTCCCATCTCTCTCTTGGCTGTTCCTATCCTTCTCTGTTCTCTGTCACTCATATACCTGTTCATAACATATTGCTTAACCTAACCTTTGTAAGTCTGTAGGGTTCAGAATGGCAGTGTATGATCTGTGGACATGAAGAAATGATGGCTAAGAATGATAACAAGCATGGTACAGTGATGTGGAGTTCCAGGTCTTTCATTTCTCTTGGGGGTGAGAAATTCTTCCATCTCTAGATTGAGGCAAACAGGATTGGTGGGGGAGCAACCTAATTTTCTTTTCTCAAGGAAATAGGAATAATTTCTTACTTTCCTCTCTCTTTGTCTTTGTCTTTTCTTTCCGGTTCAGCCATTTTCCCCAAGAGAGTATTGCTTTGGAGAGGGCTCTTGGTGATTTCGCAAGAAGCATCCTATAAAAATGGTGGTCAAGAAAGACAATATATTGGTGCACAATGGGGCCACTTTTAGGGAAAGGAGGAGAAGAGGAGGGGACACATTGTTTTCACAAGACAGGTGAAGGGAGAGAGCTCACGAGGCTCCATGTCATCTCCTCTGTCTTTGAGCTCAGTGGTGCTAAGCATCTTCCTTACTTTTCCTTTGCACTCCAGAGGCTCCAAGGCTCTATCTGCACTCATCACTTTCCGTCTTACGTCTCAGCCTTTGAACTCCCCACTCTCCCCCTCCTCCCCAGACTGTGAGTTGCTTGGCCACAGGGTCCAGTCAAGTGACTGGGATCTCTGCTAGTGAATGATGAATAAGAACACTAACTGATGAACAGAATGAGTTGGCTTTGCAGGAGCTCAGAAACCCATGGTTCTCAAGAGAAGAAATCACTTCCTTTAACCTCAGGGGAGATGGCTGCCAGTTTTGACATCAGACAAAGCCAAGGTCTCAGCAAGTTTCCTGAAGCACAGTAACAGCCCAGTTCTTAGGTTGGCCAATTTGGAAGCAGTGACTCTTATTAGATCCAGAACTTTGCTGCTCAGTTTCTTTTTAGTGGTTTGGGTTCCAAAAGGTAATGGCGCCACCACCCTGTGCCCTGATCCCTTCTCTACCACATGGAGGAATCCTGCCCAAAGGAGCCGCCACAGGAAAATCAGAGGATACCTACCAATTGACTTAAAAAGTAAGTTATTACAGGATCTATGCTAGGCAAATTTTCAAGAATATCTTTGGAAATAAGGGGAAGGATTTCTTTTCCACATCTCAGACTTGAGTGTATGCTACAGGGCCCGACTCTCAGACATCTCAAGATGGGTTGTATCTATAGAGGCAAAGACATTCTCTGCTGCTCCAGGCCCGGATTAAATGTAGCATTGTAGGAGTGAACACTCAAAGTTCCACTAGGCAACAAAGGGGAAAAAAGCTAAACCACCCCCCACCAAATTAAGCAAGGGAGCGTGTGGTCAGAGGTGTGGTGGAAAAGGAATGGGGCTTTTGATTTGGACATCTGGGCCTGCATCATGGTTTTAGCTCTTATTAATGGAGGGAAGTTGGGAAGATCATTCAGGCATGCAAGTTCCATTTCCTCATCTATAAAATAAAGCTGTATGTTACACCCCTTTTAGATACTAAGGTCACTATGAAGACAAAGTTGGGAAAACGAAATAAGAAAATAAATACAAAAGCACTTAGCAAATTGGCATGAAGCAAAAGTTATATCTGAGAAGAATATACTTTGGGCCACACATTTTTGGCAGATGACACAGTGTGCAAGGTACATGGGAACCATTGAGGGTCTGTGTGTCACCCTCAGTGGCTATGCATGGGTGGCTAGACTCACCTGAACTCCAGCTGGTGGGCAGTAGTAAAGGGAATTATCAAAATTTAACATATTAAAGCTTGGAGTCTAATATAACTTGTGCTAAGTAGAATTCCACCTTTTCTGAACGGATGCTGAGCTAACAGGGTTGATCAATCAGCGTTAGGACAGGAGATAGGCACCATCCCGGCTGTGCTGAAAAGATCCCAGGCTACGGACTAGCAACATCATCATCATCATCATTATTATTATTGTTGTTGTTTTGTTGTTATTGTTGTACTGAGGATTGAACCCAGGAGGATACTACTGTCAAGTTACACCCCCAGCCCTGTTCTATTTCCTATTTGGAGACAGAGTGTCATTAAGTTGCTGAGTGTCTTGCTAAGTTGCTGAGGCTGGCCTTGAACCTGTGATCCTCCTGTCTCAGTTAAAGAGAGAACTACTGTATGGAACCAGACTAAGAGACCTAGGGGAATTTCAAGCCTGTTTGTCTTGATAATAAGTTCTAAGGTTCAGAACTGCCATCCCCGCATTTCCACTTAGACATGCTAAGGTCTGAGGTCTGTATCAAAGGCAAGGCCACACTTTGGATGGTAAATGCCAGATCCAGAAACAGATCTACCTGTGGGTAGGTTCTTACACTGACCCCAATTCTTTGTGCCTTTGCATCTCTCATCCAGTGTCCAAATGTTTTGTCTTTCTGTTTTTCTAAACTTCAGAACATGAAATCTTGCCAAACAAACTGTGGGAGCATCTATGTTTAGGGCTGAGGAAACTGGGGACCAGAAAAATTGTCTTGGCCTCCTTTCCTATACTCTCTGGAAAGGTCAGAGCCATTGCACAAACTATAGGAGGAAATGGGACTTATCCAAATCCAAAGACTCAGTCCCCCATCAGGGTATATAAGGTGCACTTACTGTGACCAACTGCAGTGGCTGCTATGGTGGGGGCCCCACCTGACCAAGGTCTGCATGGACTGTCTTGGGAGGCTGCGGTGGTCTCAAATATTCCAGAATATTCCACCAGGCCTGGCCTGGGTGGAATTGAAACCTTATTAAGAAATAGAAGCTGGGCTCTTCTGTGTCTCTTGGGAAGCTTGGGCTTTAAGAGATTTCATTCGCTCTTCAAATTCCTTCCCTTTGACCTTAACAACTCAGTAGTCCCAGAAATCAGTCGAGGGGTCAATGGATGCCTTCTGATCTTCTGAGGTCCCTCACTGGTGGAGACAAGCAAGTCACCACTTTGGGCCTCATTCCTCCTGGCTTCCACCATGTGTACAGGACCAGAGGGGCAGGTTTCAGACAAACCAAGGCTACAGTGAACTGGACTTTGAGCCACGGCATGCACACCAAACACATGTGAGCACCATGGCATGCACATCGAACACATGAGAGCACCATGGCATACACATTGGACACATATGAGCACCACGGCATACATTGGACACATATGAGCACCACGGCATACACATCGGATACCTATAAGCACCTGGAAGCCCAGCTCTTGGGGGTGTCCTTGAAGCCTTTGAAGAGGGATTGTGGGTATCCAGAAGGGGAGCCATTCCCTGGATCACATTTCCAACCCAGAGACAACCTAGCTACAGCTAAAGGACTGTCCTTTCCACAGGTCGGGTGAACGCTAACAGGAGGTGAGACATGGTATGGTGTGAATGTGCATTGTTGGCAATTGTCTTGCTTTCTTATCAGAAAGCGACAACATCATAAGTGAATGAATGGTTTGCATGATGGTGGGCATGGCCAGCCCCGTCCACCCACCTTCACGTCTCCTGTGACTCCTTTCCAACCTGACCTGAGCTCCAGTCTTTTCAAGGCCTTCTCTGTTACCTTTGCTTGGAAGTATCACTTCTTCTTTTGGATGCCCACTGCACCTTGTGCCTCTCTTGGGCTCTATTTTTCACTCTATTATGGTTATTTATGTACATTGCTTAGCTCACCTAGTGCATTTCCTTGAGGTTTGTCTCACCTTTAGACGCTCTATGCTTCTAGACCTGTGCTTGGCATAGCAAATGTTCAATAAATACTTGATAGGCAATTGGCTGACCGAATTTGAAGTGGAAATACTGTTCTGGCAGGAAAGCACCTATGAGGTAATATTGGTTCATTATCTGCCACCGTGTCCTTGTGTAAGGAAAGCCAGAGCATGGCAGACCTGGTGGCCAGAGAAGTCCAAATGCAAGTCTCTACCATGGCGGTATAACACCTTGAACTTGGGGTAAAAGAAGTCCTTGTGCCATTTGCCACATCCCATTGAAATACACCTGCTGCCTCTGGTCCAGTGATTTCAAAGTTCCTCAGGCCTACAGGTTGTTCTTGTCCAGAGACAGGACACCCAGAACTCAGCTGGAGGATCAGAAGTGGGTTCCAAAATGAGGATTTCAAGAGCAACTGATAACCATTACCAGGACCCAAAGCATCCCAGTCTGAAATGATCACTTCATTTCACTTCAGTGGGACAGTGCCTTCTTCCTTCCCAGGGGCAAAGAGGTGCCCAGACCAGTAACAATGAGAGAACATGCCTCAGAGCAGTGTAGAAAACTCCCACAACAACCCAATCATCGCGGTCAAGCCCAAGAGCCAGCGCACCCTGCAGAGAGATGCTGTCTGGACAGAAAAAGCAGGGGAGAGAAGAAAACACATCTTTACAGACACCTGAAGCTCACCTTCCTTACCTCCTTTCCTATGCTGCTCTGGCATGCCAGGGATTCCCTCCAACCAAGAGAACTTTGTCCTTGAGGGGCAGAAGGTTGCTATGTGGACAGAATTGGCTCATCTGTGTCAGAGTCCTGTCCATGCCCTCCCCTAGGTGCCCATTAGTGTCCGGTCCATTTGGACACCCCACCCTAAAAGAAATAGATGAAACCTCCTGCTCTGAGTCACCAGCACTTCACTTAGAATGTCTCTACTGCAGTTGCTGGAAAGGACTCCTCAGCTATGCCTGATATTCCCATCCTCTGTGCCATGGGGGAGATAGGTGTGTCCACTGGGAGGTGGCTGCAAGGGTAGAGGTGGCCCTGAACCTTCGTGGAGGGAGAAGTCAGTCCAGTATCAACCTGTGGAAGGGTCTCCAGTAAGCAAGTCCTCTCTGGAGACCAGTTTGGGAACTGCAATGCATGGAAAGGTGGAGTCAACATGAACAGGTGTGGGTGCACCTGCTGCTGACTTTCTCTTGGCATTGGATGGGATGGAAGGTAGAAGTACAAGAAAGAACTCCACAAAAAGCCATCTAAGAATAGGCTCCTCTGAACCCACCACAGCTATTACCCCAAAAGAATAGGAAATATTAAGAGTTGTGCTTTCTAGTACCAAAAAGAAATAAACATGAAAATGAAAAAAAAACACATAGCAAACATTTCTCGAGCATTTAATGATTTCAAAGGAAATCTTGGAAATTTGGGAAGCTCAGTGAGGTAGCAAATTCCTCAGAATCAAAAACCAACTTTGGAAGCATATTGTCATTGTGCTCGTGTGTGTGTATGTGTGTGTGTGTGTGTGTGTGTGTGCACATGTGTGTGTTTTGTGTGTGTGAATATATCATATATTCCCACTCACCTACTTATACATATGTATATATACATATAAATAAATATTTATCATTATATTTTTCCTGCCAAATCAACTCCAGTGTGTTCCATCTTCAGTATACATTTTATCTGCATTTCAATTCATAGACAGACCATTATACCATAAAAAGAGAGAAATAGCCAAGGACAAGCAAAGTATAACCTAGCCAGAGTTGTTTCAAATGCCAGTTCAGCATTGTTAAAGAACAAAGCAAACCTCATCAAATACAAGTTAAAATATCAACTATCAATACATACCAGCAATTCTTTATGATTAGTAGAAGAAAAAAGATTATGAAATTGAATCTCAAATGTTTTCATATTTTGTAGCATTGTATGTATTTTATGGGAAAAGTCACCATTTATAGAAATGATTTTTCCCCCTCCAATTACTATTTTTCCCTAGCTCCCTGGAGCTAGGGAATAATAAAATACTTATAGGGTTTTACAGAAGGGTCACTTTAAAAAATATTTTACTCTAATTTATTAGACTTTTCTTCATGGATTTGAGAAAAGTCTTACATAGTTTTGGCCAAAGACACAGATAAACAAGGATTGTTAAACCATACAACACACAATCTAGATGTGCTTAGCTAAAAGATAGTAGTTCTGTCGAAACACACAGATAAAGAGAATTAATTGCAGACAATCCACCTTCTATTCAAGATCCCATGAACCTGTCCTCTAATCGGTCAGGACTCTTCTGAAAAACTTGAGTCTTTATGGTGTCGCTGGCTTGTAGACTACGAATGATTCCAAAGCACCATCCCTCTTACCACATGGTACAGAAGAGAGTTCCAGAAGGTTTAGAGAAGAGGTGGGGGCTGGGCACAGCATAGTTCACCACCAGATAGCACAATGCACAAAATCAACCTAGAGGAAACGGCAAAGTCAAAAAGTAGAAAGAAAGCAGCCAAACCAGACAAGAAAGCTAGTGAGTCAGTGAGTACCGTTATTCCATGCCAAGAAATTGGAGTTACAAAAAACAAACAAGTAAATGTCAAAAGCTTCAGAGAGTCAAAGCCAAACCAACGTTTCCTTTTTCCCCCTCCGCACAAACCTTTCTTTCTGAACCCAAAGCGCAACGACGTGGAGATCGATAATTTTATCTGGAAGATTCAAGTCTGCAGAGACACTTCCATTTGATCACTCGAGTCCACAGAAATAAAGCACCTTTGAAACCAAGAGTTGTTCAAGAATCCTAGTGTCTTATTCAATGTGTCAAAAAAAAGTACAGTCAAAAGAATTAGAATAATTTGTCCAATGACAAACACAACAATATTGACTCTAATGAGTAGGCAAAAGGGCTCCCGAGGACGATTCACAACTAAGAAGATAGAGCACAAGAAAAGGCTATGACATTTCATGAATATTCTGTGTTATAGCTTTGAACTTTATTGCAAAGCAAAAAATATATATTTTTATATATATATATTTTTATCTACATTTCACCTCTGACATTGTACACAACACGAAAGCACAGGAAACCAAAAAAATCATAATGAGGTAGATACATAACACAGATGGAGGAGACTAAAGATTTTAAATTTGGCTTAATACTGTGGTCACCAATGTCTGCATTTTCGACACAGCAGCAAGCATTAATGCGTGGGGCGAGAAGCCCAGTGATCTCGAATCCCGAAATAACCCCCATTGAAAAAATACCTGCTTTCAAATGAAAATTATATATATATATATTTTTTTTTTTTTAAAAGTCAGGGTTACAGATGTGTTCAATTGCAAACCCCAGTGAAATCAAGAAAAAAGTTTGGTTTTGCTTTTGTGCCCAGAAAAGAAAAAAAGTAATTTACCTTATCTAACCAGGAGTAACCTGTCCCGTCGGGTTGTTCAGTGTGTTCTTGCCAGGTGGGACTGACGTACCCGATGAGCTTAGCAGCCAGGTGCTGATTGCAAGAAAGTCAGGGCAGCTACAAGGTGAGGGCCACTGGCCTGGGGGTCTTTAGGGGCATGCTGGCCGGAAACCACCTTGGCTGTGAAGTCTCTGAAAATCTCTTCCTTTCTAGTATCAGCTGCTCTCAGAGTGGTCGAAGCGAGGGACACCTACCAGTTGGGGACCCTGGACAGTCCTTTTCCCTTTATCATTCCCAGAACTGAACAGGCCGCCGAGAAGGCGATCTTCAGTCTTGACTTAACTAGACGTGCATGGTGACTGTCAAATGCAACGTCAGGCAGTGGTAGCTACTGCGGAGACCAGCTCCCTCTCTGTCCTCAGGCCTGTGTCCTGGATAACAGGAAGACAAGGTAGGGAGAGCGAGCAGGAGAGGGGGGCCCTTGGCTGGTTGAGGCAGTGGCTGGGAAAGCAGAGCCATGAAACAGCCAACTAGGGAAGGGTCAGCTCGGACCAGTGCAGGCAGCCAGGGGAGATCTGTGGCTCCAACCAGATAGCCGAGGAGGACCTGTTGGCTTTGTCCTATGTGACAAGAAGGCTCTAGAGACCCTAGAGAAAAATGTGGAGGAAACGGGGCTCAGATCCATCTATGGAACTCAACTGGAATCAATCTTTCTAGGATGTTTAAGTTATTCTCACACTTGACATGATCCTGCTATTGGTGAGATTTGCTCTACTGAGAAATAGCTGGGAACGGCCTTGGACCAGAGGGAAGACTGAGGTGTCTGGTTCCTTCGGGGAGGATGGGAGAGGGCACTGATGGAACAGGGCACGGGTCTGTGTGAGAAGACAGGTGTGGGCAGGGACCACCTCAGGAAGTGAGGTCGGCCTCAGCTGGGCAGGAGCACCCTCTTCTCCCTCAGGCTGGTGCCACCTGGGCTGTGTGTTTGTGCTTCATGTCCCCAGGGAACGGTGACCACCCCGCCCTGTGAGACCCTCTTTCCTCTTTGTCTTCCCAAAGCCGAGCACACCACCAGCCCATAGAGGGGCCACCTAGGTTTAACTGTGTTTGGAGAATGCAACAAAAGGATGGGTTTGGGGCAGAAGGGGAGGTATCTGTGGTGCTCTTGGGGCTTTGGAGACCCCATGAATAGCCATCCCCACCCAGGCAGTACCCAGGGCCTCTTCTTGCCTTCCTTGATCTATCCCAAGGGAAGATGGACATTTGAACTTAGAACATAAGATATCGGGCTCAAGGGGGAAGCAACTGGAATCCATTCATCTGGTCTGTGCACCAGCTGAGGTCACTGTGAGGCCAGGCAGCTGTCTCTACGCTGCCTGGGCAGCAGTTGGGAGGGAAGGTGCTGTCTGTCTTGAGCAGTTAAATTTAGGAGGCAAAGACAGGTGAGCGTGTGGCTCCCACTCTTGCCTTAGGAGTTCCTGGATGGGGTGAGGTGGGTGGCACTTCCAGGGTCCCAAAGTTCATTAATCCAGAGACTGGGTCTCTGTCCCCTGAAGACCCAAGGCAAAAGAAATCAGCCAGGACTGCAGCAGGCGACATGTGGCCAATGCTAGTGGGGCCCTGGTTGCTTGATTCCCAGGCTCCTGGCCTTGGAGAAAGGTTTGATATTGTCTTGTCTGTGACCTTGGCGACAGGCAAAACTGAGGTGGTGAACCTGCTTTACACCCTGAGGTCCCAGTGTGCCTTGTGCTTTGGGGAGGCCCAGGTCTGCTCAGGACTGAGGGCTTTTCCCCGTGGGTAACTGCTATGACTAGGGCAGGAACAGGATTGAGTGTGTTGAATGTGTGTGTGTGTGTGTGTGTGTGTGTGTGTGTGTGTGCATGCACACCTGCTCAGCAGACAATCAACTCATATCGTTGTTGTAAACAAACTCAGTGGAGAAGGCATATGTCCATCTTATTCCCCTCCTAGGAACATCTCTCATCTTCCTTCACCGGCCCATTTCTCCTCTCCCCCCTTCTCTTCTCCCTTCTGCTCTCCTCATTTATGTTGTTTTCTCCTGTAATCAGTTCAGAAGCTGCGGACATCGCTTTCTCAAGCCTCCTATTTTGATAGAGGGCATTGCATTCCCTGGCTCAGGTGTTCACCGGGGTTCATCTTTCCAAATCTGAACACCTTCATTCAGCATCCAAGGCTTTTCATCAGATGCATTTGCTTGTGTCATTGTTTTATACCTTTCTGGTTTGAACCAATCGCAGAGGTCTCACCAGGCTTACTCTTGTGTTTTAGAGGTGGGGAAACTGAGGCTCGTGGAAGGCAAGTGACTGGCCCAGGAATGTGGGGTTCCCCTCTGTACTCTCCCTACCCTCAGCTCAGCTGTCCTCAGCCCAGCCCAGGGAGTTTCTGGCTGGGTCCTTCCTGCTGCAAGCCATAGCCATGGTCTTCAAAACTGACCCTGGAGAGCTTAAATTTCTTACTTTGTTCTAATGCCAACTGTCAACTCCTTTCATGGATCCTTAAAAAAATCATTCCATTATCTGGAAGTCATCTCTTGAGATCATGGAACACAAAGCCCAAACCAAAAGGAGACACAGATGTTTTCAGGACAGTGGGACAGACACCTGAAGGTGTCTGGAGGCCACAGTTCCAGGGAGCCCAACTGCCAAGGTCATGCTTGGGGTGACCTTGGAAAACGGGCGCCCTTTCCCACAAGGACACCCTATTTCATAAACAGTCACTACGCTCCCCCCCTCTTGCCTAGCTTCTGAGGTCATCCAGATGGAGATGGACGCTAGGCTTCTGGGCAGCTTTGTCAGCAGTGCCATCAAGCACCAGGAGCCACCTGGTCTTGGTGAGCCATTGAGAGAAGGGTGAGGAGTGGACTCCGAGGTGGACCGGAACCAGAATCCAGCTCTGACCCCCAGCTGTACTCCCGACTGACCACAGGACCTGTGCAAGTTCACGGCCACTCCCTGAGCCTCGGTTTCCTTATTCATAAGATCCGGCGGGACAGTCTGTATGAAGACACTGGCACAGGACTGTCCTGCACTGGCCTCAGTTATCTTCAGCTGAATGTGAGACCCCCGTTCCCAAGGTCACCACTGCCATCTGCTAATGTTACTCACTGCCCAGGTCCCACTCGGCTTGTTCTGACACCCGATGTTCCTGGGCCTACGGTAATGCTAAGTGCTTGTGTCCTGGAAGGAGCTGTCCCCTGCTCCCAGCAGAGGGAGCACAGCGTCTCTGACCACGGTCCCTCTTCAGAAGCGCCAGCATGGAAGGGCTGAGGTCACACCTGACTTCCCTGGCCCCACCATTGGAAACTATACAGCTATGGGCCTCACAAGGTCTCAGGTGCCAATGGATGGCAAGCAAGACCCCACATGAAGGGCCAGCATGAAGGTCACCATAGGACACAACTACTCCAACGGGAAGGCTTCCTCGGCCAAGTTTATCTGTGCTGCCAACGAGCTAATGGGCTCTGGGTTGGGTCTAGATCAGCAGTAGCCACTCAATAATGTCACTGCCCCCAGAGGGAGGCAGGTCCCGTCACAGCCTCAGCGGGTGCTGAGGAGTCTGACGTGGTCCCTGGAGAGGGACAAGGGATCTAGAAACTTCTACCCTGTGGCTCCTCCTCATTGTGCCCCAAACCCTGAGCTTCCTGGAAGACCTATATGGACACTCTGGGTCTGCGAGGCCATCTCTGAGCCAAGTATAGATGGGGCAGGCCAGAAAAGGAGGGTGCCACAGGTCAGGACCTCCGTAGCCCCTGAGACACCTCAGCCCCCAGTCGCTTCTTAGGGAGAGTCAGGACTGGGGGGGGGCATTTCATGTGGCCTGGGACTCATCCCCTCAGGATTTTCTAGGCCTTAAAGACAGGTTGGCTCCTGGAAAGACTGGTGGGGGCTGCTTGTGCAAGGCTGGACCTGGTTCTAGGCTGAAGGTCTCCAGAAAACCACCTCAGAGGATAAAGGGGACCCCTTTTTCAGGAGGAAAAAAAAAAGAATGAGCAAGGAATTCCTGGGAGGGGTCTCAGCAGGTCTGATGTGTGGGTGGAACAAAGCAAAGGAACAGTACTTTATTTAGATCCCCTGAGTAGCTAAGAGAAGTGGAAGATGGGGGTGGGCAAGGAATGAGGTGCTAAAGACCACGTGCTCTCATCAGAAGACCCTCTTCCTCTGCATTCCAAAGGAAGCGGAGCGAGGCTCCCACCGACCGTGGAGTGGGAACCCATTGTGCTGTAACACATAGGCAGTGTCTGAATATGTCTTTTAAAAACTGTCTTGGATGGCTTGGCCACCTTGTGCGAGATTTGTAAACCGTGAGCGAAACTCAGACTTGTGCAGAGTCACGACCAAAAAAAAAAAAAAAAAAAGTTGAAAAGCCGCCTTCCATGTGCAGGGCTCCCCCTGCCTCATTTGTGCTTTGTGTATCCCCGGGGCCTCTCTTCTCCCCTGCAACTACTTCTTACAACCTTGCAAAGGTGTGCCAACTCGGCCAAATTGGCTTCATGGTAGTTTGAGAATGTGCTAGAATCCGCTGCACTCCTCAGTAGGTAAGGGTTAAGTTTCAAATGTGCCTCTAAATGATGTGCAGCCTGAGGACTGGCTTCCTGAGCGCTTTTGATATCAGGTTCTTGAAGATTCCCCTTATACCTAAGTCTAAAGTGGAAGCGGGGCGGGGGGCATTAACCCTACTTGGGAAAGTTGCCCTCGGTGGCAGGGGGTGGCAGGGGTGTTAGCAAGGGCAGGAAAGTGGGGTTTGGCACTGGGTGTGGGGCATAGGCTGGGAGAGTAGCTGGGAAGGATGCAGTTGGCCAAAAGCTAAGGCGGAAGGTTCTAGTTGGCCCTCTTGGGACAGGTTACTCCATATAGATGACCACAAATAAGGAAAGAAAAATAATCGCATTGGTCAAATCCTTCCCAGAGTACACCAGCAACCTGCCATGGTCTTCATTCAGGACCAAGAGGCAGGCTGTGACAGCGACAGGTGTACCATATTGTATCCCCTTCCCAACCCCCGCGGTCACATGCTCATTGTTCCACATAAGCCAAATTTTTTTTCTTGCCTTAAGTCAACACATCCCCAAAACATACACTATATAAAAAGCAGACTCTATAAGGAAAGGAAATTATCTCAACCCCACAAGAGGATGAAAACAAGTTGTAAACGCGTAACCAAAACATAAAATACATAATTAGTTCACTTACAGAACCCAACGGGTACATCGAATCACTTCAAAGGAAAGAAAAGGAAACCTTTTGTTGTCATTTTTGTTGTTAGCTCTTAAATTTAGGAAAAGAATCGCTGTAGCATGCTCACCTTGAACCAGGGATTGGATACTGTGATTCTTGGACAAAGGAAAAAATCTGTGAGGGATATGGAAAAGAGTTTGGAAATTTGAGGTGAAGGAGGGAGGGAAGAGAAACTGGAAGATTGCATAGTTGTGAAATAGTGGCTTCTCATCAAGGTGAACGAGTGCATCATCTGATAAAATAGCATCTGATATATATTTTTCTCTGTTCATTTCTGTTTACGGTATTTTGTTCTCTGTCCACCAGACATTTCATACATCAAAACATATATACAGTACACACACACACATACACACATGCACACGCATGATAGCACTAAACACCTGAATTACACACTCATCCTCTGAAAGGACCCCTGGCCGCTTATTCCGGCAAAGTTTGGATTCACTGATAACACTTTTCCTGCACCCCAACCCCCACTTCCTGTCAAAAATCATCTCTCAGATTTTTGCTTTTCAGTACCAACGAAAGGAGGGGGTGGGAGATGAGAGTATGAAGAAAAAGCACCAGAAATGGTTTGATTTTCTTCTTGAACTTCTGTGGAAATGGCCCACATTTTGGTTGGAGGGGGGTCACTATTTTTTTAAGAGATGGGAGAAAAAACAACTGCCTTTTTTTTTTTTAAGCTTTCTCGAGGTAAACATTATTTGTTAACGTCCTAGGCAGTGGCCATTTTTACAGTGCTGTTGAGAAACCCTCAAAGAAACAACACCAAAGTGTAACATCAATGCTTAGAACATTAAAAAGCACATCCACATCTTAATTTATTTCCCTTTCCTCTAGTTCAGCCTATTCCTTCTAATAACATATGGAACAAAACAGAAATATGAATAATTTCCTCTATCGCAGTGAGTATCCCTCATGGAAGCCCACTGAAAACCTCTCTTGCACACACATTAAAATTGTGAACCCAGTGAAATTAAAATAAAGATGAGCATACTGTACATTTTCCCATTCTTTCTATCTGCCTTAAGCACATATATATGTAATATATATATATATATATATATATATATATATATATATATATGATAGTTACATCGATATAGGAAATAGCAAAGATCTTTTAGTTGCATTTTATACAGAAGCTCTGTATCTTATCTTTATTTTCTATTCTCTCTCACTTTTTGGATAAACAATTGGCTATAACAATCTATAGTAAGGCTTCACAGAAAGAATTCTGCATGTTTTGTATTTTTCTCTAAGAACCAAAGTATATAAAATGAGGTTTGATTCTAGCACCTTATACAGTATTAGTGATGTTGTTCCCTTGGGAGAAATTAGCACTACCCGACACCCTAGTGAATCGCGACCGGTTACACAGCATTAAAAGCGATTGCCAAAAGGAGGACACAAAACAGAGTTGGAGAGAGGGGGACAAAGCAAATCCCAAGATGAACATCTCAGCAATGTACAAACAAAATCTCCAAAGCATGCCAAGTTGCTGTCTCCAAATTAATAATGATTTATTGATTCAGCGCCACCAATGAATCCTTTTAAAAAGTTACCCTTCCCCATGAGGTCAGGAAATAGCGTGAGACCCATTTTAGATGGGGAAGCCAACCCTGGGAGAATCATGCCAGTCACAGAGGAACCGGTCCGAGTTAGGACACAAGGTCAGCCTCTGACTCCCAAACTGTCCCTTGCCACCTTGGATTGGTGAGTTGAGATCGTTTTGGAAAAGCTGCTTATTGGCCACTAGCAGGAAAACAAAATGAACAAACAAGATGGTTTAAAAAAAATATCAGCACCAAAGGAAGTTTCAAAAGAAGCTGCACTTAGCTCCATTGTCAAACATCCCATGTGATGGAGACAGCAACTTTCACAGGGAAGAAGAAAGCAAGTTTGTTGCAGGAAAACAACCCAGTTCATCTGTTGGCATCCGTCCCTAACATCACGCTCACAAGAGAGGCCTCCGTCCCCGTCGAGTAGTAGCAACTCCCGCCAAAGCTGCATCAGAACCTCAATTATATAATCATATAACTCTAGTGATAGATCTATATCTATTTATACGTGTATACGTTAAGTCTCTTACTGTACAAGCACATAATACCAAGGAGAAATACTGGCACTGCTGTTTGCTGCACGTGGCTGCCTTGAGTGGAGTTACACGACAAAGAAGCACCACAGGAAAAGGCACCACAAGGTTTCGAGAAGTTAAATTGCATGTCGCCACCGCCCTGCCCTCGCCATGGTGGGGGAACGAAAAGTCTTTTGCAAGGAGCCTGGAGCCTTTGGCTCAAAAGATCTCAGTCCCCAGATATCTGCCAATTCCAACTCAACAGGGAGAGGGGGGAAGGAAGAGCCAGGTGTTCTTTTGCACGCCATTTTTCTTTTTGGCTTAGAGAAAAGGGGGAAAAAAAAAGATTTCGGTTTCTAAAAGAAATGACACTGGAAACCAAGCCCTTGGAGGAGGAAAAAAAAAAGGACAAAAGTCTCGTGCTCAGGGAAGTCTGACATGGAAATCTGTCTTTCTAACATAATTACTTGGTTGTAATGCATTAGGAAAACAGGAACATAAAGGAAATGACATCTATAGGCACAGTTTGCCACAAATAGCACCGGGTCTAGATGAATGAGGATGGACAGGTGTCCGTGTCTGTCCACACGGCTGAGAACCGTGTGCGTTGACTTAGAATCAACGTCACTCCATCCTCAGAGTCTGGCCAAGAAAACCAAAGTCATTGGCCACCCGAAGCACCAAGAGCTCTGTGTGCTGCTGGGAAACCAGGAAAGAACCGCAGCGGACCGAATGGTGTGTTCCCTGTTACCAGCATACTTGCCGGCCTTGAAATAGCCCTTCCTAGGCTTCTTGTTCAAGGCGGGAGCCACGCCCCACGAGGGAGCCTGCATTTGCAGCAGGAAACCTGGGCATGGAATGGGAAATGTAGATTCCTTCTCACCAGACATTGCCCTGGCCTGGCTCCGCAAGGGGAAAGGGAAATCCACTGCCATACTGGTGTGACCTGCAGGCTCCCAGGACTTCCTTTCCACTGTCCAAGCCCGTGATGACAAGACCAGGAGACGGGTCCAGCATCGACATAGCTACCTGCACGGGGATCTCTCTTTCCCAACTGGGGCCAAAGCATCTCATCTCCTGAAGGCAGGAGGCTAGTCATGGCGGGAGTTTGACTTGGTGGGCTCTGTGGCTACTTATTTACATGGAATTCTTGCCTTTTCTTCTGGTGCCTAGAGCTGGGGGTTCTAGCTTTAACGGTTTTCAAATTCAAATGCTTGTCTAGACCAAAAGCGATGCTCTCGTTGAGCTAGGAGGGAAATGAGTGGCTCCACACACCTTCTAACATTCTGAATTATTAATCCAAGCCTAATTCTGGGGATTTGACAGCAGGGACAAACAAAAGTCTTCTGCCTGAGAGACTTCCTCTAGTGCCTTCATGGAACCAAGAAAAGCCCCCTGACCCCTTTTCTGAGCCTCCTCTAATGCTTTTTGTGACCACGCGCCTCCTGTGTTTGCGGCCCTGGGTGTTTGGACAACTCTGCCTGTTCTTGGCTTCATCAGAATGGCCTCTGCACACTCTTTCCTTCCTGGGCTGTGCAGAACTTCCTTCTGGATGGGAAACAGGTCACTGGCCTCAAGCCCCTGCTTTTCCTCTGACCTAGGGTTCCAGGTGCTCCTGACCACAGGGTGGAACCGCAAAGCAAGAGTACAGGCTGCGGCTGCTGCTGGTCGCCAGAGCAGAAGGGCTGGGAAATCCATCAGTGCACTTCCAAAGGGAGACCAGGTGGAAGGCAGAGTGCATGGTGCACAGGAGTGTTCTAGAAGTGAAGGGAACACTTTGGAAACAAGGAAAGTCATCACTAAATAATTGACCTAAGGTCACAGAGCTCGGATTTACTGATTTCCTGCTGGGAATCTTTCTGCCATCCCATTATGACAGATTGAACTTTCCTTTTCAGCCCTTACCCCTTCTGGACTGTCATTTGGTATTTTTCCTCCCTTCTTTCTTTGCCCAGGGGCAAGGACTATGTTTGGCATAGACTAGGTGCTCAGTTAAATTGTGTTTGAAGAATCAGGGCGTCTTTCCCCCTCCAACGGGGTGCATTAATTATGTGGCATATGTCACCTGCCACGTGCATGGGTACACTCCTTGCCCCCTCTCAGGTGTCACCTAGCAGCACCTGTGCAGTTTCCTGTGTGATAAGGAGCAAGGGTACTGTCCAGCCCTCTCCTGAAACTGACTGAGCTACTTCCACACAGACTGCTCCAGGAGAACAGGGCTAGAAACGGGCTCATTTAGATTCCCGTACGTGAAGCATGTGGTTGACAGCTGGTGGCCACGAGCTTGCATGTTTGGGAGGCTGTGCCAATGGCCTTTGTTCTTAGCCCGTAGTTGGCTGTCTATTATTTTTAACACCAGCAAACTCAACAGTAAAGGAAGACATGGCCGGAGGTTTGGAAGCTATATTCTACTCCCTCAGCTTTGCCCAGGGGATCAGAACCAACCATGACAAGCAGATAGTGCAGGAAAAGAGAAGAAAAGACTCCTGCCTGGACACGGTGAGTTTGCCTCTTCAGAAAATTGCCTGCCTTGTGGAATCTGGCAGGGAGGGGCCGGGATGCCTGCCATTAGTTGCAAATGGCCAAGTTCTAGAACTTTGCCTTTATGGGTGCAAGCCCAATCACTTGCCTATGGAGGGAAATATTTGAGACCTTCAAATTAAGGGTGTTTATGGCCCTGCTTCTTTGTAACCCAAGAATGTACACACAATCTCATTTCTCAGAGAGCCAATTCTCAGAGTGGATAGAAGCAGCTGGAGCATTGTGTTAGCCCTTTGGGGAAAATTACAAAGTATATGCACTCAAGGTTTTGAATTACCTGAGAAGTTCAACTAGTTTTGCTCTATAGAGAGTTAGTTACTCGCATCATTGGCCTTATTGGGTTAAAATGGAAGAGTCTCTAAGAAAAGCCAAATAAATGTAAGAAAATAATCAATAGCCACTGTTATCAGGAGAGAGATTGGATTCTGAGCCCTGCAGGCTGCCTCCTTGAAGTGGGCAGATAGACCTGGAGAAGGTAGAACATAACCAGGGTGGGTCAGGGAGGCCGGAGCCATGATGATGTCACAGCTGGCTTTCAACAGACAAGGAGCTAGAAAGTGCTGGAAGGCTCAGTCCAGTAGTGGGGAGGAAAACATATTTGCTTTGAATAGCAACCCCCAGAGGCAATCTCACAACACCAAGAGATGACAGTAAGATCTCAGGAGGGTCATTTCTCTTTCTTCCTCTTCCTTCCTTCCTTCCTTCCTTCCTTCCTTCCTTCCTTCCTTCCTTCCTTCTTCTCTTCTCCCTTCTTACACATATTTTTCTATAACCCATCTATTTATTTTAGTAGTAATAGAGTAAAGCCGCCCCCGAGGCGTGCTGCCTGTTGATCCCAGCACCTTCTCTCGCCTCCACATTTCCTTCCTTTCCCCCCAAGGAGCTGCTTTGTGCAACACCAGGTGACTGTTGTTTCTTGAACAGGAAAACGCGTTTCTTGAAAACACGCTTTGTCACAAAAGAGCCCACCAGGCGAAATATAATGGAAATATTACATATTCCACTGGGGCTGGGCTTCAGGGGACCTTAGAATGTTTCTAGGGTACCTTAAATATATTTGGATGTAATAGGGAAAGTAGAATTAACTTGCTGCCTGTGTGACTCTGGGACTACTGTAGGACAGCCGGGGTGAGGAAAAGGAGGAGAGATAGCAGGTGTGATGGCTGGTCTTGTTGGCCACACAGCCACATCACCAGGTGTCAGGAGACAGATGTGCAGGAAGGACATATAAGAGCAGGGCCCCCCAAATCTACTCCTGGGGACCAGGGCTGGAAAGGTTCCTAGGGCCACTGGATAGACCCTGTGATCTCCTCACACCTGACACCAGGCCTTTCAGGAGGTGGGCGGCAACCTTCACCAGCACCTGCCTGGACCTGAGCTCTCCTGACACGTGGATGGCATCACCTCTGTGGCCGCCTGGACTCTTCCAGCCAGAGGAGGCACCTCAGGAGGCTTGTGCCCACAAATGCTACTGCGTGTGCACCTTATTCCTCCAGCCTCTAGAATGTTCTTTGCCTTTCTGAGGAAGGATTCTTTCGGCATATCCAAATGCCTGTCACCTCAGCCATGCAGATGCTGTCGCCAGTGCAGGAGGGGACAGGAGCAGCTTTTCCATGCTGCATGCTTCTGAAGCTGGTTGGAGAGACCCCACACTTGCAGCCCCTGAAACGGGGAAGCACATGGCCCTGCTGAAAGCTGGCTCTGCCTCCCATGAAGGAACATCTCCCACCTCTCAGAGCCGCCAGGACGGCTTTGTATTTAGACAGGGGTGTCACCACCCCCGAGTCCTCATGTGACTAGGGAGAATAGTAGAATATATTCCCTCATGAGACTAGTTGTTTGGGCTAGTCTCAGCCTCACTTGCAGAAACTGATCCTGAAGGTCACACAGGTCACTGGCCCAAGCTCCTGGTGGCCAAAGAGCATCTAACAGTGGCTGGCTTGGAGCCCCTCATATGCCTCGTTCTCTTTACCTGTTCTGGTGACAGCTATGCCATGGGGCATCTCCTTGGTATGATGGGAGTTCTAGAAAACAGGGAGTTGCTTACAAAGCTATTTTCTGGAGCTCAATATTGGCCCGTGAATGTGCTGGGAATATTGTTAGCAACTGGAGAGTCTCTCGAATGCCAGTACAACCTTGCTATTGGCTTTCTGTCACAGATTGAGGAAGTCAAGGCATTTGTCAGCCCAGGGGTTTCTTTATGACCCTGTGCCTGGGAAAAAGAAAAAAAAATCCAACCAGGCTAGGTCTATTCCAAGTCCGGCAAGAGTCCTAAACATCAGAATACTCTTTCTCATCAATCTTGTTAAGCCCTTTAAGAAAATAAGATACATATATATGTATATATACATACATACATATGCATGCACATACATACACATATATATGCCCAGGATGGGCATATTTGTGTACTTTGATATAATCAATAAGCTTAGAATACAGTTATAGGGTCATGCGCTCCGCAACCCTGCAAAATTCAGGATAGTCCCATCATTTCAGATAGCCTTCTAGTTTATGTGGTCTTTGGTGTGCATATTCTTTCCCTCTCAGGCATTTCATAATCAATATAATTTCAAGCAAATACAAAGGAAGCCATCAGTAAGGAGCAGATGCCACAGAGGAGTTGGGGGGTGGGTATGGTGTTTTTTTCGGTGGAGATAATGCCCCAGATAGCCTCCCGGGGGCTGTGAAACTTTGCCTTTTCATTTGGTGGCCCATGTTGGCCTCAAGGGTTATCAGTGAGTGTCCTACCTGCATAAGTCATACCATCTGTCCCTCTCGCCTCTGGAAGATCTCTGCCAAGACCCACGGTCACGCCTTTTAAAGGCACATGGACTTAAAGGAAGGAAGAAACAGAGCCTGTCCTTGACTGCAGGCAGGCAGGACCAGAGTGACGCTGGAGGCCGTGGTTCAGAGGGGTGACAGGATGTATTTGGCAGAAGTATTTGACAGTGATAGTGCTGTCAAGGCAAGTGAAAGGCCATAGGGTCACGGTGCAGTGGACAGCCCTGACCCAAAGCCATGTGCATGTAAGGTCTGGTCACACAAAGGAAGGCCTTCCGGGTCAACAAGGTAATGCCAGGGCTGGGAGCTGCTCATCAGCGCAGGTTAGAAGAGGGTGGAGAAGCAGCTGGGAAGCTTAGAATGATCTGGGGCAAGTTGGCAGCACCAACACCAAAGCCACCCCTTCCCCAGGCTCTGGGTTGAAAAGAAAAGGACACAAAGTCCCAGTCCTGCCTTGGGTGCCTAAGGAAACTTACCCTGGGCCTCCCAGTCCTCGCCCGAGATGGAGGGGGCCACTATAGAACTCTGAGTCCCAGGTCTCTTCTTGCAACTAGAGGGTCCGTTTTTCAAACCAAACAACACTCTCTTTTTCTTTGTCCCTTCTCTCTGATAGGAAAAGAAAATAATTCCCTTCTGTCCTTAAAGGCTGGCATCATAAAATGATTTTCAAAATAACAAATGGTTTTACTCTGGTTCTGCGACACCAAAGAACCTGCTGGGTTCTGAGGGTGTTCTTTCATGGCAGGAGGATTTCTGAGGACTTGGGGACATGGTCCATGATGCTAAAAGAGCATTTCCAAAGCTACAAGGCTCAGGGAGCATTTCCAGGAAGCTTCGATTTGGGGCTGGAATCCCCTCCGGCTCAGCTTAGAGGGTGGTTTGGCTCTTTGCAGAAACTAGTGAAACCCTGGCACAGAACTCTCCAAATCATTTGAGATGCGCTGTGTTTTAGAATAGTTTAGAATCCAGATTTGGTTCATCGAGGGTGTTTGGGAAGGAAAGAACTTTCTGCACATGGAAAAACAAAGGAGAAATTTTTAAAAGCTTGTTTTTTTGTGTGAGGCTAAAAAATTGAAGACTCCTCCCACCAAGAACAAAAAAGACAGTCACGTGTTTTGACTTGTTTTCTAGTTAAGACCCTTGTCTTTGGAAGCCAAGACTTTCCAGCAAACAGTGTACCAGACTTTCCAAGGAAACGAACAAACCGAAAAGTACCCGCTATTCCAGGACAACAGAAGCAAATCGCTCTCTGGGTCTGAAGAGAGAAGATGAAGGCCGTGGCCAAGCTGAAGCTGAGCCCAGGAAGAACAAGTGAAATAATAGAACTGCGTGCGCTGGTCATGGAGAGCGCTGGTATTTGCCTTCATCTTCCCACAAAGGGAGGAGAATGACCAGTATTCATTTGTTTCTCAGAAGAGCATTGTCTGATGGAAGCCAAAAGATTTGAAGCCCTTCCTTCTTACCCAAATACTTGGGAAGGAACGAAGAGTAGCCTTTCTGGGGAAGGAAGACAGAGAACACCTTTCTTGCCCCACAGGGAGACAACTCTACTATCCTTCCCTCTATTATCTCTTTAAAATACCCTTAATTCTCAGAGAGTGGAGGAATTAGCTCATGCCTCTCCACTGCACCTAGCATGGTGCCTTGCACACAGTAGGTGCTAAATTAATATTCACAAGGATTTTAAATGGGATGCAAACTTGATAACCATAACACTTTTACTCTCAGAATGTTTTCCTAGACATTAATTATTTTATCCTCACAACACCCCTGTGAGGTAGGTAAGCAATATTCTTCTCATCTCACAGGAAGAGAAACTAGCCCCAGAGTGACTTGACTTAGTTAAGTCTGCAGTCCTGGATATATATATATATATATATTTTCTTACTTCCAAAAACATAATCTGTTCATGAGACTGTGCTTCTCCTCTTTTTAGATGTGTTCTCTGACCTTTTGCAAAAAGAAAAAAATGCTTAAATACGTCACTCTGTAAAGTCAACTTCCTGTTTGAAAAGAATATGCTTGGCTCTTTCTGCCCCAGTTAGGAAAGACTGACTAGCTGGTAGTTAGTGCTTCCTCTTCCTCATCACTCTTCCTACCATCTCTTAAGGTTCCCTGTTGCTCTGAGTGTCCGTCCTCAAAGTGCTCATCACAAAGGCCATATGGTCCACTCACCAGTCAATAGGGGTGCTGGTGACAGCAGAGTCGAGCCTGAGGTTCCGTGTACTCCTTCCTTCTGGTTACCAGTAGAAGACCTTGTGAAAATAAGTAACCCCCGTGGGGTTTGGCAAGCCACAGAACAACCAGACACAAAATCCAACAGCAGCCATACCTGAATTCCAGGCTAGAGCCTGGCCCCTCGTGCTGTCACAATATTAACCTGGTGAGCACAGTCAGAGCAGGTGGGAAGGGAGTTCTGGTCAGGGCTCCATAGTCAAAGGGCAGGAGGATTTGGCAACAGCAACTGAGACCTGTCCTTGTGAGCCCTCTGTTCCTCTGGGACAGTCTCAGGAGGTGACTTACCTATCTTTTCTTTTCTTTTTGGTGAGAATTTCTAGATCAGAATATACCTGGCCAGGGCCAGGTTGGCTGATCACACTAGTGGAAGCTTCTGGAAGTTCAAGGTTCTCAGAGCCAATACGAAATCAGTGTCATAGCTGGCACCCCTGAGTGCTAGTGTCCTCTATGGTTCCCACCTGCCCTCACTCTGAGTTAGGTCCTAAGAAGAAAACAGAGGTTCTTAAGATGGGTCTGTTTTCTTCCTTAAAGTATATCTTGGTAGTTGAAATGATAACAGTCAAACCATAGTAAAAAGGAAAAAGAAAAAAAAAAAGGAAATTCAACTTAACTTTTCCAATTCAAATTATGGGGGAAGAAGAGTACCCTGATTTTGCAAAAGAAAAACTGGTGATATTCCCCAGCCCTGTTTGCCTCTGAATCTGTGCCTGCAGGCTCTGCTCAAAGCACACAGGGAGTGGTGAGGACCACCTCGGGGACCTACAATTTTAGCAGATGGGATGATTGTTTACAAAGCAAAGTTGTGTTTTCCATACTCTGCAGAGAGGGAAAGGGAAGGTGAGTCCATTGGATCAGAAGGGCCACAGGGCTTAGAACAAAGGCGAGAGCTACTCCCTGCAGAGCTTCCAATCCCCTTAAAACCAAACTCCAGCATCCCATTCACCCTTCTCCTGCCTGCCCAAAGCTCAGCCAACATCAGCTTTCAGATTGATACTCCCATGTGTTCTCTGGTCCTTTAGAAAAAATTAACAATAGGAGATTTGGTTTAAGAATTACAAGTGGCCGGCTTGAGCCAGGTGACCTAGGTCACCTGGCCAGGGTACCATTGTGCTAGGTTCACAGTGCTGCGAAGTGTCTGAGGACTGCAGGGATGTGAGACTTCCCCGTCCACAGGTCCTTCCTACTCATCTTGTGGGATTCCAGGTGCCAGTGCACCTGGAAAACCCCTCTCTTCCCGTGGTCCCACTTCCCAAGGAATGAGGGCACCACGCTTCCTTATACGACACCTTCGCTACAGGCAATGTTGAATCCTCGCGGCATCCCTGAGCAGGGAAAGAGCAGAAATGGCCTGCTTTCCCTCCACTTGACAGATGGAGAAACCAAGGCACCGAGAGGTGAGGTGGGTTAGCAGTGATCACAGTGGGGCCCCTGAATTAGCCTGTGGCATTCCCTGATCTTTCTGGGTCTAAGAAGAGCACCTCGGAGCTGTGCCACTAATGCAAGTCTCTAGGCCGACTCTTGTGGAAGGACCCCAGAGCTGCATTGCAGATGAACCAGGAGTCCACCCAGTGGACCACTGCTTATTTGTATCTGCCATGCCAGATGGCCAAAGGTTGCTTACAGACGGATGTTCACCCAGTTACCATTTGGCACCACACCAAAGGGAAATAATAAATGTCTTTGTTCTCCCCGGTTTGAGGATGACTTTTTAGGAGTAGTCCTCCCAGGAGGCAGGAGCATAGAAATGCGGACTGACCTCAGTTTGGTTTGGGGTCTTGGGATTCCTGCTAGGAATCGCCAAGGGCAGTGTCTCCTACTGGATGTTGTTCAGCCCGGGGCAGGTGTCCCTAGGTCCCACCTGCTCATGTGGTCTATTCTTAGCCCTTGACACACGGTGTTGGTCTAGAGAAGGGGGAACTCCTACGGCGGCCCGTCTGCTGCCCTTAGGAGGGGCTGTCATTAATAGTACTCACGACCTTTGGCTGGAGAACATACGAGCCGCATCCTGCCAGCCACTGCAAAGAAAGGCACAGGGAGCGAGAAGCAGATGGTGCCCCGGGGAGTCGAGTAAGGCAGACAGAACCAGGCAGGCAGAGGAAGAAAGCTGCAGCCGGATCAAGGCAGTGTCTTTTGATATTTGGCCAATAGCACAAGATGCAGCGTTTTCAAGCAAGAAATGGAACCTTTAGAAGAGCTGAAGATGGGTGAGGAAGAAGCTTGCAGGGTAAATGCAAGAATTGGAGTCAGCATCCTCTTTTTTCCCCAAGGAAGGGCTCAGGGAAAATCTCCGAGAGGGCAGACTTGACATTTATACATGTTTTGAAGTTGGGACAGGCACACACTCATTCCAGGTACTCAGGGACTGTCTTCTTGCAAGCTCTGGGTTTTTGTAATCTGCAGTTGGCCAGCCGCTGCCATTTCCATGGTCTGGAGGCTGGGCTCAGAGGAGAATGGAATGTTGCTCCTGCGCCAGTGGTCAGAAAGGGACACAAAGTGTAACCAGGAGGAAGCTCCCACCGTGTCAGTCTCATTCACACCTGAACTCTGAGGAGCAGGGCTGACCTTGACTGATGTTCCCTTCCCCTAGGATGCTGCTCTGTGCTGTAGAGCATGGCCCCCCAGAGCACGGCCATCAGGAGATGCTGGAGGATGGAAGGGTGTGAACTGCTCCCTATTATAGGGCTCAACCCCTGGGTCCTCCCCGTTCGCTTATGCATGGTCTCTCCCTTGAGCGCCTCCAGCCTTCTCTGGGCATTTTCTAGTCCACGCTGGGAATGTCATTTGGATCTTGGTGAAATTACAATGAGCTCTCTTTCCTTTTACACCCCCAAATTTATATCCCGTATCCCCCCCTCCAGTCAAATCTGGTAGTGTTCTTTTAATATTTTTTAAGTTTAGCAAAGAAAGTGCCACTCTCTGGGCCAAACGAATGCTAGCTGACCACCCCCAGTCACCCCATTTGAGAGGGCATGAAAGCTACGGAAAGTGCCCTAGCCTTGCTATTTTTTAGGATCGGACATTGTTTTCGCCGTACCAGAGGCGCTGACCTGCACACCAGTCTCCTCTTATTCTGTCCCTAGGTGATGGATAGAGACCATTTTTGCTCAGGTCTGGGAGCATCAAGGCTTGTGGCTCGTTAGCACCCCCATGCACAAGGAGCAGGCTAGATAGGGGAAGGAAGGTGTGCAATATCTATCAGGCACCTACAGACTGAGGGAATTCAGATGGGAATGAAGAAGCAGGGCCACGGCCCACCCAGGGCTGCTCCAAAGGAAATCAGCATCGGAAACCTTTTCTTCTGCCCCGATGACCAGGTAGTGGTGGAGGATGTAATGCGAGGAAGAATGGAGAAAATGACATAACTGGACACTTTTTAAAGACCTGCAAATTTTTCTCTCTGGGAATCAGGCTTCTGTTGGGACGGGGTCTGATGCCTGTGGCATGACACCATGCAGACGGTAGAACCACTGCCAGGGCTACAAAGGATTTGCCTTCTTTTAGCTGCCGTGGGACTTGAGGGGCCCCAGGGACCACATAGCACTGGGTGACCCTGTGCCTGGGGAGGTGAGGTATGGGTTTCCCCCAGGCCAGAGGGACATGCTGTCTTCTTCCATCCAGGTCATGTCATGGCTGTGGTACGTGCAGTCAAGGGTCTGTCCCATTCTGGACCCAATCTGTTTGGGGCATCCTGTAGCAGCCCCGGCCCCCAACTTGTTGGGGCAAGTCAGACCCTACAGTACAAGGTGACACTTTACAGAGATAGAGGGATGTGTTTGAGATGAAAAACTTTGGGATTGAGGTCAGGGAGGGCTGATTTGATGAACTTAGACCTTCTCAGCCCCCTCCTCGTGGCCTTATGACACGAAGCTTCCACTTGGGAGGTTGCAGGCTGTGACGATGAGCTCAGGGAACGTCATTCCCAAATTATCTGAGCAGGCTGGGGTTTCCTTTCATGCAGAGGCTGCCAGAGGAGGCAGACTACCCGAGCAGGGAGACGGAGCCTGCAGAAACAATGCTAAGGAAAGCAGTCCTGTCTTGGTGATCTGACCCCATTTCATAGAACAAAAAAAAAAAAAAAAAAAAAAGAGCCAGATGTTCTATATGGTTAAAGGGATGGGATATGGGTTTGTGGCATGAATGTGAGAGGCAATGAGGACAGACAGGGGGAGAGTTTGTTTCATTATACAACCCCTGCTACCAACAGGCTTATTTCATACCAGAGCTAAATGCTAGGAGTTGATCGTTATGGGGGGAGGGGTCCTAGAAAAGAAATGGGTCCAGGGATTTCTTTTTAAAACCACTGTAGGTGGGACACTGGGAGGCAGTTGGGGCAGAATGGGCTGGCACCTGTGGGCCCGTAAAGGTGAGGCTGTCGGGGCCCAGGAAAATGGTCGACTAAAAGCAGGTTCCCAGGGGACGAGGTCACCGTGTCTCACTGGGTGCAGTGGCCCTGCTGCAGAGTACCCTTAAGCATCTGAGTTTTCAGGAGAGCAGTCATCCCAGGAGGGAGATGGACTTAGAGGGAGGGAGCTCAGAGCCCTGAGGGTGTGGGGGTCCCTGCAATGATGCGGGGCCAGCCAGCTGCCAGCAGCCCTCTGCAGGGGAGGGATACGGAAGGCAGAGAAGATGTTGGGGTTGCAGATGCCAGGGACATGGGGGAGAGGGTTTCCTTGTGACAGGAAAGGGAGGGAGCGCTAGAACACAGAGAAAGCCCTTCCTCTGGTCACACCTCTGTTTCCCTTGCTCCTGCCCTCCCCTGTTTCCCCTCCTTTGCTCACTTTCCTGCCTTTTCCTGGTGTTCCCTGGTGCTGCTCACAGAGGCGCATTTTCAGTTACATTACCGGAAAGGTGCTTGCATTGTGGAGGGGCTCAGGAGTAAGGCAGCAGGGCCATAGGATGGAGAGTTCACAGACCCCCGTGCAACAGAGGTGCAAAGAAAGGACTGGGGCAACGGCCAGCGGACTCCTCCTTGGCTCTCGGGGGCAGCTGTCCTCCAAGTCCTGGTGCTCCAGGTCAACACCCACAGTTTTCTTTCTAAGTTTCATGTAAACCTGAACGCACTCACATACACACACGCGCACTAAGAGGTGGCAAATGGAAAGCCATGGCGGGGTTGGAATGAAAAGGAATTTAGAAGGAAATACATCCAAGAATAGACGAACAAGCTGAAGTGGTAGAGGGCCCCAGGGGATGCGTGGGGGTCAGCACAGAGCCCGGATGCACAGAGTCCCAGACCTGGGGCAGACCAGAGCCGGGAGGGACCTGGCCAGTCGAAGGGGATGACCCCTGCGAGTGGCCTCACCTTCCCCAGTCTCAGCAGAGTACGGGGCTCAGGAGGAGCAGAGCGCTAGCGGGTGAGCGGAATGACAGGGACACTCCCTTAAGTAAGCCTCTGCCCAGAGCTGGCTCCCAAGTGGCTGGGAGTGACCACAGACTGTTTCCTGGCTGGGCAGAGGTGGCCCGGCTGGTCCTCACCACAACCTAAGTGTGCTCTGTTCCATCTTGCTTCCTAGAACGGGGACCAGGGAGCGCCCCAGGGGACACCGTGCTAGGGAGGGGCCAGTCAATTAGTAATACTTGGAACCTGGAGATCTGAACAAGGGAGGGAGCATTGGGTTTTATGACTGATTATTTTTTTATGGTTTGGATAAACAATAAAGGGACCAGGAGGAGAAGCCTCCTTGAGTAATAATTTAAAAAAAATTCCACAAACAAAAAAAAATCCTCAGTTTTTGAACTTCTGTTAAGAATAGTTCAATATGAGGTCTTGCACCCTAAACAGTTATATCTGGAGTTTTTAAAATTGCAACTACACACAACAAAGACTAACAGTATTTACTTAAAATATTGTGTGTATGTATATATATATATGCATATATATACTTCAATATATATATATATATATCTTTGTGTAGAGATATTTTTCTTTTTCTTTTTTATGATTTTTTTCTTTTCCTTTTTTTTTTGTGCCCAAGTACAGATACAATGGTCTTGAAATGATGCCCCAGAACAGAAAATCGTCTTTAAAAAGAACAATACTTCAAAAAAACAGAAATTTTACAAGTGGTTGAACATACTCATAACACCTCCAGAAATTCAACTGGGTACAATGAGAAAACCAATCGTTGAATTAAATCCTCCCCAAACGCCCCGGCAGCATAGATCTGCCTCTGCCGCCAGTGGAGACCGCTCTCGGGGGAGGGGTCTCCACACAGGAACTGCAGACCCGGCTCCCAAGTCACAAGAGCGTCTGCTTCACATCGGTTTTGTGTATTTCTGGCAAGACCTTACAGCAGGGACACACACGCTTGTGCTATGGGCACACACACGCACACACGTGCACACACACACACACACACACACTGCGCACACACACACTGCGCACACACACACTGCGCACACGAATTTCCCACGCGCCCCAGATGCACCAGGTGAGCTGAATGATCTTCAGCCAACCACAATGACAGAAGCACCAAACAGTCTTTGAAATGGGTCAGTTATTACAATTTGACTTTTTATGTATATATATATATATTCTAGTTTTCCTCTTAGTGTTATGTTTTTTTAAAAAAAAAGAAAGAAAGAAAGAAAAGAAAAGCACAAATGAAAAAATGAAGAATTCTTTCCAGATCAGTTTAAGGCTTCCCACCGAATGGAAACAGAAGAGACCTTACACGCTATCACGTGTGATAAGTGCGTACCATTCTCAGCCTTAAAATGATGGAAGAGATCATTGTTGCCAGTCACAGATTAAGTATTGTGCCTTTATATTGATGTCGTTCTTTTTGCTACTATGCTGAGTTTTATTATTACTGATTCTTGTTGATGGCATACATGGGAATCTCCTCTGATTGGCTCTAGAATTTCTTGACCTTACCAAATTATTAGGGTGGCTTTTTGTTTTGCTGTGTTTTTCTTTTTGCCGGGAAACAAATGTAATTCTTGCTAGGTGAATACTAAAATGGCACATAGTCAGCCTTCAAGTAGCTTTTCTGGCCATTTGAGATCCAAACAGCCCTTTAGCTTCTAGAAGGCTCTGCAAAGTGGGGGCAGGGACAGGAGAGCAGGGGAAAAAAACAAACAGAGGGAGGGGTTTCTATGCCTTTGCTTGGGGTAAATTTGATTTCTTCAATACAAATAATCAGATAGACAGGAAGAATGATTGCTTTGTATTGTATTTGTTGGTTGTTTTTTTGTTGTTTCATTTGTCGATTTGTTTCGTTTGATTATTTAATTTTCCCTCTCCTGGTACAAAAATCACCGGAGAGTTTTGCATGAGAAAACGTGACAGTACTTAATGAAACTCAGCACCTAAGGGCATAAGGCAGTTGAAGGTTTTTTGTTTGTTTGTTTGTTTGTTTGCGTTTTTATTTTGTTTTGATTTGTTCTTTCAATCAGCACCAATCCCGTAAATGATCTACACTTGGTGTAAGGTATAAAACTTTTTTTCTTTTGGAGTGGAGACAACGCCTCCTTCTCCACCCTATTAACCATAGTGTGGGATTTTTCAATACTGTTTCTTATGTGTAAAAAACAAAAGAAAGGTCTTCTTTTTGTTTTTACTTACAAAACATAGAGAATATCTTTGTGTACATACAGCGACTGGAAAGAAAGCTTATCTGAAGGGGACGTGACTTATTCATTTTTTTTTGTAGTGGTGGTGTTGGTGTTGGTGTTGGTGTTGGTGGTGTTGTTGGTGGTGGTGGTTTGTGTATTGGGGGAAGGGAGGGTTATATTTCTTGCAAGCGGCGTTGACCGCAAACCAAGCTTAAGGTCCCCTTCTCAACTCGGGCGGAGGTACTCGCTCTTAGAGTGAGGACTCATACTGGAGCAACTCATAGAGGAGTGGCCCGTCTCTATAGCGAATGCCTACTGCCGTGGGGGTGACGTACTGCAGGATGTTAATAGTCCTTCTCAGCCTCCTGTCCACAAAATGAGCATCCCAAGCTGGGTACCTCTTTCTTGGCATGTCAATCTTAATGAGGGGCCCTTCTGGGTGGTAAGGACGCCCCGATGGGGTAGAGGGCACCATGGGTCTCACTTGGAAAACGGGCAAGCAAGTGTCAGCCGTGAGATCCTCCTGTTGTTCCGTCACGGCTCTGGTGGGCGTGACCTGGGTCCCCCGGTACCCAGGGGTCTGAGGCGCCATGGGCTCAACACCGGGGGGCAAAGGGATGCCCCAGAGCAGCTCGGCACAACAGGAGCTGGCAAAGATCTTAGCCCGTGGCCCCATGGGATGCAACACGCCATAATATAAGAGCATCAGCGCGATCCCAGCCACAAAGCTAACAAAGACACAACACAGTGCTGGCACCGCGTAGGAGTCAGTGGTCTCCGGGTTTCTGTAAAAATACCAAAGGAACGTCAAGGCAGCGTTCTCGGTCAAGACTATCGTGTAATATGCAAACATTCGATATCGAGTCCGCCCTTCCTTGACGTTAAACCAGCAGAAAATGTACACAATCCCTACCACCATGTTGAAGAGGATCTCCTCCCACTTGGACATGCAGAAGTCTGTCCCGCCATGGATGATCCAGAAGGCCATGGCGCACCAGTGCACCACCACGAAGATCCCGAAGTAGAGCTGGAAGATGGAAGCAAAGAGGGCAAAAGAGATAACTCGGGATGAGATGGTGAAGAGGCGCCAGAAGAGGTGGATGAGGGCCCCTCTGTAGCTCATGCTCTTCTTGTCGTCCCTGGAGTCCCGCAGCAGCTTGTGATAGGAGGCTAGCACCCAAGCCAGGGACATCAGGGAAGTCACAGAGGAGACACCTGCCGGAAAGACACAAACCCACACAGTCAAAATCTTGGACATCAACCGCGGGGCCCAGCGGGGCTGCCGGCCGAGGAGACGCCCACACACACCGCGATCTAAAGGAGGAGGGAGAAAGAAACACAGAGTCAGGAACCGAACCGGCGTCCCAGCCACTCCCCACGCTGGCAGCTTTGGGAATCTAGTTTTACTTCCCCCCCACACTGTTTGGGATTTCGGGAGCTTTCTGGCTCCAGAGTGAAGCTGAGGCCAGTGTGCTTGGCGGGGGCGTGAGAATTGGGGCCACATCTGCAGAGGTCAGGGCCACACATGTTCTATCTTAAGGGATCCTTGTTGCATGTGGGCGGTGGCTGGCATCAGTATCCTTGTCCCCAGCATTCTGTGCTCTCAGAGGAGCCCGTGACAGGAACCGCCAATTGTGGAGAGCAATGGCATTGTCCCCAGCCAAGCCCTTGACTATCCTCCACTGCTAAGGTGCTGGATTGCTCTCATGCCCCTTCTTCCTCTCACTTGAGGCCCCGGGAGCTCTTTCCTGAACCTTCTTCCACATGGCTCCTCCCCATCTACCACCTAAGGCCACCAGAGCAAGGACCGCCTTGATCCATCTGCCTCTGCCCCTCCTTCTGGTGCCTCTTAGCCTCTGCTACCTTCCTGTTTGCTCCAACCAACGCCTGCTCCAAGTTCTCCTAGCCCTGGGCTTGTGAGGCTGTCGTCCTCTGGTTTCCCTCCCAGTTCAACTACGCTGAAGCTCTAACTTTGGGGCGCCGCTTCCCCTTGATGGTATCGTTAGGTGTCCAAGGCCTCTGCACTCCATCCCCTGCATTTCCCCCTGACACACCAAGATTCAGAGAGTTTGAATGAGTCAGATCCCAAGTGATACTTGAATCGCCATAGGGCAATTTTATTTCTAACTCTGCCTACTGGATATTTGTAACTCCGTCAAATGAAATGCTATAACAGTTCCTGAACTTTCCAGATCCGCCCGTGAACAAGCATTCATTGTCTGAGTGTTGTTCTATAGTCTCCTCCCAGGCAAGATCCTGTCACCTCTCATCTCCCCGTGCATGGCTCCACTCAGTCCACCTAGAGCCTCTTTTGCTGGTCCTTTTGCCCCAAATTTCAGAACTAAATGCAACTGGAGGCCTGAATATTGTCCCATTGGTAAGCATCTCCTTACTCCCTCCAGAGCATGACCCCCCTATGACATTCTTCCAGGCTGAAATCAAAGCTACTTGTTCATTTTTTTCTCTTAGGCAGAAAGGATGGATTCGGGAGCCCCATACATCCAGAGGCTAATTAAGATGCCCCAGACTCGTATCCTGCTTCTTTCTCTGGGTCCCTGCCCACCTCCTGCAACCATCCAAACCTCAAAGCAGAATCAAAGTCCTGCCACTTGACAGACCCAGCATTCACGTGCCCTAGTCCATCTCACAGGCCTCCTCTTCCCCTCATCCCAAGTCCACGATCCAGCGCTCAGCTTGCAGAACAATATAGTGCCGTAACCACACAATATGGTGGCAAAGGCATTGAAAACACCTGGACAGTCGACAGTTACAACAGCATGTGTTGCTTTTGTAATGACAACCGAGATTCAAAACAAACAGAAGAGATGAGACACGATGCCAATCTTTCCATGGAAACCAGTCTGGAAAATGCCTTATGAGCAGCGATGGAGATTTTCCTCACTTCTCTGGAAAGTTCTAAACAAGACCCTCTCACATCCCTCCTTGTCTGTGGTACAAACAGGGCATTTCACCTGTGTCTCCAACGCATGGTTCCTGGGCTCAGCTTGTGGAGTCTGGTTGTGTTCATGCCATTAGGTAGGACAGGGAGCGGAACAGGTTCAATTAGGAGTCATATGATTTAGATGTGGGTTTCTGGAGGGCAGGGAACATGAAGTTACATCTTGGTAGTCTTGACCAGGCTTATTCCCAACACCAGGACACCCTCAAGTTCTTCTCAGACATCCTTGTGACTCCACCGGCTTCCAGCTAAACTCGTTTCTTGATGTTCCTAGTGAGACATCTGGTAGGAACTGTCAACCCTTGGAAACTGAATAGGAAGAAGACTTGATTCGGGGGTTCCTTCTAATAAAGCAAAATCTATTAATGTCTCTATTACTTTCCACCCAGGAAAGCATGAGTGTTGAGCTCATAGAGCAAGAAAAAGCAGCTTGGCTTCTGCTGGAGCGTGGTCTAGTTTGGTTTAATTCTGAGCGTGTTTGTTTTTATACTTTTATTAGTGCATTGCAATGGTATCACAGCAAGTTTCGATGTGATGCAAACATCTATCTATGCACACGGCTCTTGGTATACTTCCCTCCAGATCCCATCCCACGATCCCCTACCCCTTCCTGTACATGCTAGTAGTAGTACTACTACTACGTACCTTTATATACTGTCCTCCTTTTCCCCCTCCTCCCTCCCTCCCCAAATACCCTTCCACTATTCTATTGGTCTCTCTCCACATTTATCCAAAGTCTCTTATGTTTCCTATTTTCTCTCTAGCTTCTACATTGGAGAGAAGACATATAACCCCTGACTCGCTGATCTCACTTGGCATAATAGTCTCTAGTTCCATCCATTTTCCTGCAAATGACATAATTTTGTTCTTCTTTACAGCTGAGTGGAATTCCGTTGCGGATACATACCACATTTCTTTATCCATTCATCTGTTGACGGGCACCTGGGTTGGTTCCATAATTTGACCGTTGTGAATTGTGCTGCTGTATATCAGAGCGTGCTTCTGAATAGACTCGGGGTGCCGGAACAGGACAGCCCTCAGCCTTCACTGTTCTAACTCCACAGTCCTGTACGTTGTGACATTAGCCCTATTCGTGTCGAATCTGAACAACTGGGAATTTCAGTGTACGTCAATCAACAGTAGCTGAGTCAAACACTGGGCTTCATTTCTCACCCTGCGGGTCTCCCGTGCCCCTCCAGCTGTCACTGTGGGTCTGAGGACTGGTCTGTTCTTGCTTCACTCTTCCTGAGTGTGTGGCTGAAAACACTCTCGTCTTAGCTGACCAGGCACTGCCTCGGTTCTTGGTTGGGGCTTCTGGATCTTCTCCATAGAGTGTGACACAAACGTTCCCCAAATGTTGGAAAACATCACAGGGAGGGCTTGGGAAATGGTCACATAGAAGACTGGGATGCTAAGCACGGGGACGGTGCTGACCTGCTGACACCAGCCCCGGTCCTACCTCTCTGCCTCATCAATGGCTGACTCAGTAAAGTTAGGAATCGCCACTCGCTGTGTCCAAGGGGTGCTTCCCAACCACACAATTCAACCTGCTTGTTCCACAGGAAGCAGAGGGACAGGGGCTTGGGTGGGCAGGTGTGGGGGTGGGAAGGGGGCCTCATGCCCCTCTCTCTGCCAGCAGCAGGGATCATGTAGGGAGGGGGCTTCCTGCAGGTGGCCCCAACCCTCACCCCATCCACTTTCCTGTTCACCACCTCCCCAGAGAACTCTCTGTTCTAACCAAGACTTTCTGCACATTTTTTTTGGTTCAAAGTCAGTACTGCTGGAGGACTGAGTCCATCCCAGAGAGGAGACCAGAAAAAAGCCAGGCCACCTCCAGGACCCCTTCAGAAACTGTTTCTCACTCACTGATGCCCAGACAGTGACCTTTGCCTCCAGGGCCTTGGGAACCAGCAATGCAGGCATCAGATGGAGCTGTCTTCAGCCCACACCCAAGGGACTTGTCTGGACCTGGCTGCCACATCAGCCACACTGATACGTCCGGTTGATAGACCGAATGTCCTTTTCTCAGCCACCTCCACATCTTTTCCCTGGACAAGGCCCATGGCGTCACCAACCCACAGGACTAAAAGTGTAACTCCATGGAGCGCCATCCGAGGAGGGCGCCTGGGCCGCCAGCTAATTCTGGAGGCTCCATGAGGAGAGAAGATGGGATCCATGCTTTGAAACCTCCCTGTCCGTGCCTGGCTGTTTCAGGGAACATAGGCGTGACTCACTGGACCTCCACAGTGTTATCTTGTCTGGCGGAACCCTGTGAAAGATGACCTGCTATGGGCTTTGTGCCCCCCTCCCAATTCCTACATTGGGGTCCTAACCCCTATACCTTAAAATGTGGAAATAAGGGTCTTTTCAGAGCTAGTTAAGGTTAAAGGAGGTCAGATGGGTGGCCCTAATCCAATCTGACTGGCATCCTTTTAAGAAGAGGAAGTTTGAACTGGGTGTGGTGGTACATGCCTGTAATCCTAGTACTTGGGAGGCTGAGACAGAAGGATCATAGGTTCTAGGACAGCCTCAGTAAATAGTGAGACTCTCAGCAACCCAGAGAGACCCAGTTTCAAAATAGAAAATAAAATAGGGCTGGGGGTGTAGCTCAGAGGTAGAATGCCCCTGGGTTCAATCCCCAGTAACACACACACACACACACACACACACACACACACACAAAGCAGAAGTTTGGACACACTGAGAGATACCAGGGGCACATGGGCACATAGGGAGGACTATGGGAGGACCTAGGGAGGGTGGCACCTCAGGTGAAGGACAGAGGCCACAGGAGGAACCAGCCCTGCGGAAACCCTCATCTCCCACTTCCAGCCTCCAGACAGGGAGGAAGGCAGCCTGCTGTCGAAGCCACCAGGTCTTCGGTACCTTTGTGTTGGCAGCCCAAGGAAATTAATGTAGTCCTTATTTAATCTCTTTCTTTTTAAATAAAATTCCCCTCAAAGATACGTCTACCAAGAGACAGAAGCAGGATTTTGAATCACAGTCCTGCTCTGGTGGCCCTGAGAGTGACCACTGTACCACGGTCCCCTACACGCCGGCCTCAGGGAGGGGCTGGGCGAGGCCGAGAAAGAAAGCTGCAAAGGATTTGGCTCCTGCAGGTGTGGGCGGGGAGCTTGGCAGCTGTGGGAGGCTGTGAGAGGCCCTTGATTCTTGAGGTAAAATCCACATTTGAATTCTACTCGGCCTTCCCCAGAGAGCAGCATTCAAGCCACAGAGAAAGAGGTGACTTCAGTAGAATTAGCTGCCATCACCTTCCCAGCGATCGGTGATTAATCTTCAGAGGCCCGCGGCGGACTCCATTACCTGGGAGGAGACACAGGCTGTTCCCTCTGCTGCACTTGGAAGGTTTTTGTCTTGCCTGAGGTCAACCCAAAAATCAATACATTCTCCCAAGCCAGACCCCAGGCCACAGGACCCTGTGAAGACCCCGGGGGAGATACCTGGCCAGGCCTGGGCGCATTACCACTTAGTCACTCTGTGCACTCCAAAGACCAGACAGGAATTGTTAAACGCTTCACGTTCAGCCATGACAAGTTCCGGGAGGCGACCTTCATGGCTTACCCCCTTTCCCTAACGCAGACCCGCAGCTGGGGCGTGCCGTCTGCCCATGGAGCTGACCTGAGTCCAGCCCGGTCAGCTGGGAAACTGCTGAACTCGACCCTCCTGGGAGAGACTCCCCGAGGAAGGATCAGAGAGAAGGCCTTCAGGCTCTGACCACTGGCCTCGGGGTCTCAGGACCCACACGTTAATGACCAATCTGGAACGTCCCCCAGAAACGCTCATGTGTGTGCAATGTAGCAAGGTTCAGAGGTGGGCGTGGCTGGAGGAGGGGCATCACTGGGGGCGTGGCCTCGAGGACTATGTCTGTCCTTGGCAACTTCCTGTCTCTTTGCTTCCCCCTGCTGTGCGCAGAGTGCTTTTCCCCCACCATGCCCCACTACCACAAAGGTTCTGTCTTGGAGCCAGCCGATCGTGAACTGAACCTCTGAAACCATCAGCCCAAATAAACCTTTCCTCCTCTACGCTGCTCTTGTTGGGTATTTTAGTCACAGGGATGCAAACACAGACTAATACACACACCTTGTGGCCCACTGAGCGGAGCAGGAGGGAGGGTCCAACTTGGTCTCTATGCCATATTCAAAGGTCACTGCCACTTTAACTTTTACCAGTTGGGGAGCAAAGCAAAACAATGAGTATGTGGGAATCCCCCTGAGTGAGCAACACAGTCACAGGGTTTCTGGGGAAGGATGGGACTCCAATCTGGATGAAGCAGATGAAACGGAAAGAGGTGCAAGGCAGAAGGAGGGTCGGGGGCAGCAGGGGGCCGGCCGTTGAGGAGGCTGAGATCTGGCAAGAACAGGGCAGGGCCGTCAGCCAGGTGGCCAGGGCTGAGCTTCACCAACACATCAGCAAATGGGAGCCCTGTAAGTCCTCCAGAAAGGGAGCCCGAAGGAGGAAAGAGAATGGCCAGAGCCCCTTGCAGGGAGAATTTAGCATCTGGCAGAAGGAATGCTCTGATAAGCCACGGAGTACCTAGAGATGGCTAGCAAGCTGCTTCTGAGCAGGAGGCGACCAGGAGGCGACCGGCTGACACAGGGCTTTGTCTTGCAGAGTGGGAGCTGTCCTCCTCAGTTCTCTTCCATAGAGCACCCAGCCCCAGGGCCAAACCACATGACAGGAAACCACTTGAAGGAGAGGGGGCTGGTGGGGTGCTGAGCGCAGAGCAGGGGCTGAGGTGGAGGAGCAGTCCACACATGGACTCCCAGCCCCAGCTCCTTCTCCCGGGCTCCTTACCATAGCAGGGAACCACAGTCAGGGCTTCCCAGGCATGCACAGAATGCCCCCCGGGCCTGGCATCCACTCCTGATGCTGTCCCACCTCCCTGTCTCTTCTCAACCTTCTGTAGGGCAAGTCACTGGCTCCCTTCATTCTCCCTTTCCTCCCAGTCCCCAGCCCCAGTTGCAAGATCACACAAAGGAGGTCGACCAGCCCCCCAGTGAGACCTGCAGGACGGGAGGTATGGCTTCCGGCCTTTCCTTCTGACTGTGCAGGACACTGGGTGCTGGGACCTGCCCTGTCCTGCAGACCCTACGTTTAGCTGTCCCTGCTTCTCCTCCTCTCGCTCTTGGGCTCTTGATGGCAGCTCTTCCAATCGGGGCATATTATCCCCATTGCACAGATGAGGCAAGTAAAGATGAGGTGAAGGGACTTAGGTGTGGTCACAGCCACATGCCGACATTGCACACCTGCACAATTTGCCTGGCATTGCTCCCCAATGGGTGGGCCCCTAGAGATTCCCCCAAACAAGGCACACACTTCGCTGGCCACTTGTCCATCTGCATGTCAAGGACGGCGTCCACCTCTCAGCCTGGCCTCTTCCCTGCCTGCTAGTGACACCAGTGTTGGGGTGACGGAGGGCCACCCCCTCTGCCAATTCCTGGTTTGTATTTTCCCTACAACAAGTTCCTTTTAGAAGCAATTTTCCTTTTCCATCTTCCTACATTTTTAAAGAGCTCAATCTCTCCCATCACACATTTCCAGAAAAAGATAAGGCAGCTGTGCCCACCAGCCCTCCCAGCATGACCCTCCGTCTCCTTCCTGGCTTTCGCCCAGGTGACATGTGAGAAAGGCATGGTACAGAGGCACTTTCCTCTACAGCCAACCAAGGTGGCAGGAAACAGGTACATGGGCACCTTCCATGAGCCAGGCACAAAGACCTTAAGAGACCTGGCCAAGGTCACACAGTTGGTAAGCAAGACTGTTGACACTGAAACCTGGGACTGCTTCTGTCCCCAGAATCAGGATCAGTGTGGCTGTAGCCACCAATGGCTAAAATGTCAGAGATTTTGTAGGCTGGCTAATGTCACACTGAAGGCTTGAAAATGGCAGGGTGGGAATATTTACACCATGGAAATTGGTAAGTGCTGCTAACCAGGGCTCACCCAGTCCTGCCCAGGGCTGGTTGTTACACATTTACCAGCCCACCACCGGTCAGGATGAACCATCCATTTTGGAAAGATTAGTGAATATCTAGGCAAATTAGAAGGGCTTGGCTAGAGAGGCCTGGCCCCACATTCCCACGGCACACTTGTGGAGAAGCCAGATGTTGCTTCTAGCAGTGCGCTATACTACCTGGCTATCAGTCAGGACTGTGTCCCTTAAGTCACATGTGAAAGCCACAAAGCAAGAAATCTTCTTTTTAAACGTTCACTAAAAGTACAGTCACAGTAAATAATTTCGGGTCGAACAGTGTCCTCAGAACGCAATCTTTCACAAGCACGGACATGCGCATTTTCCTCCTATTTCTGTGTCTGGAGAGGGAATGGTCCCCTGAGGTCTCCACATGGGGTAACCCATGGCACTCCAGACACTTCCAGACTGGGGTGTCTCAGGAAGGGCCAGACGGTGCGAGATGGCACCTACCATCTGTGGTCATAACCCTTAGGGCTGATGTATCCGTGTGGCTACGGAGGTCAGGAAAACCCTGGCTGGGCAGTGACCTGGGGCCCACACAGGAAGGAGGACTGGGGTGTCTCAGGGAAGCTGAAATCTGAAGAATTATAGTAGACCTGGCTGAAAGAAAAGTTCTTTAACACAAGGGAGAAGGTCTGAGGCAGACAGAATTTGAATCTGAGCACTGTGGGGGTAGTTTCTGTTGTAGAGCATCAAGTCTTATCATGAATTATACAAATATCTCTTTTTGGCTCTGCACCCTGCATACCATGTCATCGGCTAAATTTCCAATAAGTTTTCGATAACAATAATTCCTCTTCTCTCCTGAACAGCTGCTTTCACCCAGAATCTAAGCTAGGTACTTGACCTGTATTAATTCTGTTATTCTTCTTGACAAAACTATCTGAGGCAGCTTTGAAATGGGGAGACTAATGCTCGCAGGCTAAGTAATTTTTTTTTCTTATCAAGTAGTTAGGAAGTTGCAGAAATAGATTTGGAACATAGACCCGCCTGAATCTAAAACTCAAATTCCTCTTTTGATCCCTGGGAAAGTTCTATGTCCCCATCCTTACCTGAAAAATAATGAATTAGCATTCAGGTTTACCCTTGGTTTCTTATAATTTGGTTATCACACATTGGCCCCTCTGATCCTCTCTTTGAGCACTGACGCAGTCACATTTGTGTCCCTGCAAAGCTGAAGACCCACCCCTGGGAGGCCCTGTCTGAGTTTTCAGGCAGCTTTAGAGGTAGTGACACCTCTGTTCCATCCTTCTTGCCTGGATTTTGGAATGGCCTCCTTGCTGGTTTCCCTGAATTTGCCCTTGTCCCAACACTATTCATACTGCAGCAAAGTGACTCAACTACGGTACGTCCCATACCCAGTAAGCTGCCAGCAGGCACTGATTCTCCTGCCTTTTGCAAGAGAAGGGATATACCTCCCCATTCTGTAGCATTCAGGTGTAGCTGTGGCTTGCTACGGCCAGTGATGCCGGAACAGAAGTCCCGTGTGACCCTGCCAGGCAGAATGCCGGCCATGCTCCACGAAGGGGCTGCACCACAGTGACCCGTAAGTCACATGCAATGAGCATGAAGGGAATCAAAGCCGCCCAAAGTCCCTGGCTTTCTTTTTTTTTTTTTTTTTTTTTGCAGTACCGGGGATTGAACCCAGGGGCGTTCTACCTCCGCGCTACACCCCCGGCCCTATTTCTTATACTTTATTTTGAAACCGGGTCTCACAAAGTTGCGGAAGCCTCACTAAGTAGAGAGAGAGAGAGACAGAGAGAGAGAGCCGAGGCTGGCCGCGAACCCGGATCCTCCGGTCTCCGCCTCCCAAAGTACTGGGATTACAAGCGTGCACCACCACGCCCGGCTTAAGTCCCTGGCTTTCTAAACCACTGCATGGCCGGCCTGTCCTGGCCATTCCAGTAAAAGCCACTGTCCTTAAAGCACCTTCAGGGCCCCACGTGATGTGGGGCTGCCTCAAAGTTGCACACGGAACCTGCCAATTCCCTGCCTCCGCCTCCCAGTAGTCCCCACTTCCAACAGGCCCAGATCTAAACTCCTTCGGCGGCATCGAGGTCCCCATTCAGGTCCCTTTGTCCTCTCTGAGTCCTCTCTTGGAGTCCTCTCTTGGAGGACACTCCAGGCAGGCTCCCGTGGCAGCACATTTACACTGGCTGGTCTCTGCCTGAAGCGCTCTTCCCAACAGCCACACATTTGTCCCCAAATGTCAACTCACCGAAACCTGTACTCAAAGACTAGCTTCTTGGCTGGGCCATCCCTGACCACTGCACTTAAAAATGCAACCTCCACCCCAAAAACGTCTTCCCCTCTCCTGCTCCAATCGTCACCCTGGCATGTCCCACCAGCTCGATATGACAAATCTCTTACTAGTTACTTTTGGGTTTTTAGTTTCTATGTTCTCAAATGAGAGTTAGCTCCCTGAGGATAGGGCAGAGCTTTGGTCTGGGCCTTCTGGAACTGCATGCAAATCTGTGTGAGTGCTTTTCTCGTGGAAGAGTCCATAGCTCTCCTGGGTTTCTGAAGCTGGTACCAGGGGAAGGGATGTGACCTCTCCCCACCCCCACCCCCAGCTGTCGCAACCTCCCACTCCTCTCTGAGTTGGAAAGGGAAGTCCCGGGAGCCTCCCCTCTTCCTTTAGGAAGAAGACGTTGAAAGCAGAATTCAGAAGAAAAGGAGCTGACATTTCTGAACATTTCCAGTGCACCAGACATTGTGCCAAGTGCTTTGTGCACCATTTCTTTTTATCCCGACAATGAACTCATCAGAATGCCTATTAGTGTCCCCATTTTGCAGAAAAGGGAACTGAGGCTCAGAGAGGTAAAAGAATACTTATTAAACCCGTCTTTTTAGCTGGGCATGGTGGCACATGCCTGTAATCTCAGTACTTAGGAGGCTGAGACAGAAGGATCGCAGGTTCAAGGCCAGCCTCTGCAATTTAGGGAGACCCTCAGCAACTTAGCAAAACCCTGTTTCACTATTCAAAAAAAATAGGGCTGGGGGTGTAGCTCAGAGGTAGAATGCCCCTGAGTTCAACCCCCAACACCACATACACACACACATACACACACGCGCGCGCGCGCATGTCTTTCTAAATAACAGCATGTATGCTTTTTTATGCATGTTTTTGTTTGTTTGCTTGCTTTTTTTTTTTTTTGGTACTGGGGATTGAACCCAGGGGCATTCTACCTCTGAGCTATACTCCCTGCTCTTTTTTTAATTTTTTACTTTGAAACAGGGTATTGCTAAATTGCTGAGGCTGATATGAACCTATGATCCTCCTGTCTCAGCCTCCCAATACTGGGATTACAGATGTGCACCACCACACCTGGCTAAAACCTATACTTTAAGACAGTTAAATTAATAAGCTGTTGGAGAGGGGGATTCATACTTAGCACACCTGACTCCAAAGTCCCAAATGCCTTGGGCTTCAGTGGGAAAAGCATCAGTAAGTTCCTTCTCCAGCAAACTCAAATGTGGTGCCTGAGGCCTGTGTCTGGGTCGGGCTCCTGGGCCCGTGCTCAGGACCCAGCGAGGGCAAGCTGTTCACAGAGACCGGAGAGCACCGTGTTCCAAAGTGCACGCTCCAGAGCGAGGCCAGAGCTTCCGCCTTCCTGACACATGATGCTGAGCATCCTGCCTACTTCCTCATCTGTAAAAAGGTGACAATAATTGAAAACCCTTGTGAAGCTACTGGAAGGACTGAAGGAGAAATCTACAGAGCAGAGTAAGATGCCCATCTGAATGATGGCAAATAGAGTCACACAATCCACCTACGTGCACCAGGTTGCCTTGAGCCTCTCTGCCCCTGCTCATGCCATTCCCTCTACCTAGAGTGATCTCCCCTGTCTTCCTTGCTTGGCCACCTCCTACTCATTCTCCAGGCTCAGCCCAGCTTCGCCTCCTCCTGGGAGCCCCCTGGGCTGCACAGTGGAGACCACCTCTGAGCTCACCACAACTTTCTCCTTGATTGCTGCTATTTTATAGCCATGTTTTCTGCAGACTGCCTCCCTCCCTCCCTCCCTCCCCTAGCTCCAACTTCCCTTTAGATAGAACTAACATGTATTCTTGAGGGTAGAGAAATTGTCCTATCCATTCCTGTAAGCTCTGTGCCTATAGAGTACTCCCCCATCAAATAATTCTTGAGTTGATGCCTCATGGACATCCTCCCCAGGGGTAATGTAAACTCCGGGTCATGATGTTGTTGATGGAATAACCACAGGATGCTAGAGACACGCCCCTGTCTCTGGTGTCTGTCCTGAAATTCTCTCAGGCGAACAGAGCACAGTTGCTTCAATTGCTCAGCTAAATCTACCTTTCATGTTGTGTTAGTTTCCTACAGCTGCTGTAACAAATGACCACAAATTTATTGGCTGAAAACAACCAAATCTATCATCATGTGATTCTGGAAGGCAGAGACAGATACGGATCAGCAAGGCCGGGTGCCCGCTGGAGGCTCTGGGGAGAATTTGTTTTCTTGCTTTTCCAGCTTCTAGAGCTGCCTGCATCCCTCTGCTCATGGCCCCTCTCTTCATCTTCAGAGCTAACATCTGCAAACCTTTCTTTCAGCTTTCATTGTCATGGTGCCTTCTGTCCCTCTGATCTCCTGCCTCCTTCGCATCAGGTCCAGCCAGATAATAGAATAATCTCCCATCTCAAAATCCTTACGTTAATCATGCCTGCAAAGTCCCTTTTGCATGTAAAGTGATATTTATAGGTCCAGGTTGGGAGGCAGACATGGAGGGGCATGTTCAGTCAACACCATCCTCAGTCGCCTACTTCACAGCAAGGCAATCATTCTCAATTGAGTGATTTTTGCCCCAGGGGGCAATAGGCAACGTCTGGAGATGTTTGGTTCTCATAACTTGGTACAGGTACCATTGGCATCTAGAGGTGGAGACTGGTAAATATCCTGCGGTGCCCAGGATGGCTCCCCAAACAGAGTCCTCTGGCCCCAGATCCAATAGCACCGAGGCTGAGACACCTCGAGAGGGTATTCCTACTTCCTCAGTGTCCTATACAAATTGAACAAACTGAACCTGGCTAACAGCTGGAGATCCAGGCTTTCCAAGGAGCTCCCCCTGAGAAGTGATGGATATCCTGTAAGAGGCCCATGGGGTCCAGCCGCAGGGAACTCGGGAAGCCATGAGAAAGCATCTCTCCCGGTCTGATAAAGTGTGGCTGGTTCCTAAAGAAAGAACCAACTCCCAGTCTTAAGCACCAGCCCCCAAATGTGTTTCTCCTGAGGCTGCCAGGAAAGCAGAGAAATGTAAGCCGTACCACTGGGGCTCTTCTGAGCAGCCCACAGAGGCCCTGTGGCCACTCCAGGAACATGGCAGACTTCAGGGAGGTACCAGCTCTCCCTTGAAGGAGAGCCAAGGTCAAACACCCGCATTCAAAGGACCCAGCGGGAGGAAAGCCAGCGCCAGCCTCCGCCTCACTTGTCTCTTCCTTCTAAGATGCTGTCAGAGATATCAAAATCCCAACTTCTCAGCCAGCTGGAGAAAGACAAGCCTTAGAGAGTCTAGAACAAATGTCAGCCACTCAGCTGGCACGGCACAAGGCTGCCGGGTGCCTGGCTCCTGGTTGGCCTGGAGCACACGGTGCCTGGAGAGTTCCACTAAGACCCTTCTCCTCAAGGTGCGAACAACTGGCCAGGCCCAGGACCCTGACACTTCTAGAAGTGACAGCATTCAAACAAGGGCAATGACATGCTCTGGACGGGATGGCTCTGCCACAGCAGATCTGGCTTGGGTCCAGCTGTGTGGTCTCAGGCAAGGGCGCTGCTGAGCCTCAGTTTTCTGTTTGTGAACCATGGGTAAAAATATAGACTTTGAATATGCAATGAATTATGAATGTAAAACGTGTAGGCACATCTTTGGTTAAACACACACACATACTCCATATATACACACACTATTTATATATATAGTATATATATAGATCATGCATATATAGAATGTATGTAGAGATTATAAATATGAGCTTCGGGGCTCTTCTGAAGCTCAGTCAGCTACATCTATCCTGGAACTGGAAGTTCCTCTGAGACTTAGAATTCTTCACTGCTTCCGATGTGAATGTCTAGTCTCGTAATGAAAGGATGCTACTGTCCATGTCTTGCGGGGACCTCCCCACTTCCTCTTCCTGAGCGTCACAGCTGGTGAGGGCAGAGAGGGACTGTTGTCCTCACTCATACTGCCTGGGCCCAGAGGAGACCAGAGTAGAGAGCTTGCCCACGTCCCCACACAGAGCGCCAGCTCAGCTCAGGAGACTTAGGACACGGTACTCCTCAGCCCGTGGATTCCCTGTGCAGGAGAACAGGGGAAGGATCTCACAGAGAGCAGCTCTGCGCACCGCCTGGGGGCTCCGGGCCTGCCCCTGTGCCAGGGACGCACACTGGGGTCACCCTACCCGCCTTTGCCTCCAGCTGTGCCCCCCACACACCTGAGGCTCCATTTTCCCAAGGCCTCTTTCCTTGGCTCTTGCCTGTTTTGTATGACTCTTCCAGCTAGCTACCTGCCCGGTCCTCTCCCCCTGCACATCCTGGCTCTCGGGTGACCTCTGTCACACCTCCCTGGCCACCAGATGGAAGCTGCACACAGCTCTGCTGCTCTCCCTATTTCTTTTCCCGGCTTCATTGTTCTCCTTGGTGCTTGTGATTCTCTAATAAATAGAGCAAAATATTTGCTTTTTTATTGTCATCTTTCTCTACAGGAAACCCGTGCTCCAGGAGGGTAGGGAGTTGCCTGTTTTGTTTCTGCAGCTCCTACAGCCATGCTAGGCACATAATAGGTGATTAGTAAGTAGCTTCTAAAATTATGGTCCAATTGCAGTCACTGCTCAGCTTCTGAACTTGCCACCCTCAGAGCCTTCCCTGGGGAAGCCACCTCGGTCACCTGTGCTGGCTCAGGAAGCCTGCGCCAGTCCCTCTTTGTTCCAGCACAAACATTTCCAAATGGCCAATGGCTATTTCACTTGTATTAATTGTGATGAAATCAATTTAGTTTGCCTTTCTCATGTTTTTCTGCTGCTTTAAGACCCTCCCTTTCTCCAGTTGTTAGGGGCAACCTGGGCCTGATTCAGGCTAGACAGAGATGGTGGGTTTAGATCTGTGTTTAAAACCATTGCAAACTCTGTTTAACAGCATAATGTTTCAATTGTGACTTTGTACAGGAAGCATTTGGAGCTAGGAAGGACTGTGAGCTGGTGGTACCTGGCCTGGGGACCCTGTGGGGAGAAAAAGATACAGAGTTGGAAAGAGGCCACATCTGTGTTCTGGCCAGAGAAGGAGGTCGTGTCTTTGTCATGCCTCTCTCCACTTCAGTGATGGGCAAAGATGCAGGACAGCCAGAGAAGGGGAGGACAGGGAGCCGCATCTTTCCCTGTATTTGTCTGCTTGTGGCTAAGCCGTGCAGGGCAATGGGCATCCTAGAAGTTGAGATCAAATGTGGGCAGATCTATGTACCGCTCACTCTGTGAGCCTGGAGCATTCCCAGAGATGGCTCACCCCAGACTGGGGCAGGGTGAGTCAGAGAGGAGGGCTTTACTCGCTGGGGTCCCATCTGGCAGCACTGGCAAGGGGTTAGGGGACACGGAAATGCCCTGAGTCTGGACAAGGTGATTCATTATCCAATGTTACTTGGTGCAGCAAGTTGGTTTTGTCAATAACAAATTTTACTTCTTGTTTGTGAGGGGGGGAAATGGGAAATTCACAGCTCTGGTAGAGAGCACAGACTCACGACCTTTGACTCCCACAGCCAGATCACCATGGCCTTCCAAGCAGCAACCTCACCCTATTTTAACCAAGATCCCAAGGGACGAATGCAAAGGTTTGACTATGTCCCCCTGAAGTTCATGCACTGGAAACTTGCTCCTCAAATGTATAGGTTAATGGTATTTGGAGGTGGAGCCTTTGGGAAGAAATTAGAATTAAGCGAGGTCACGAAAGCAGGGCCCCTATGATGTCATGGGTGGCTTCATAAGGAAAGGAAAGAGGCCTGAGCTGGTGCTGGCTCTCTCTCACCCTGTGATGCTCCGCCATGTTCCGACACAGCCAGAAGGCCCTCACCGGATGCTAGCGCCATGCTCTTGGACTGCCCAGCCTCTAGAACTGTGAGCTAAATAAACTTCTATTTTTTATAATGACCCCATCTCAAACATTTTGTTATAGCAACAGAAAGTGGAGAAAGACAATGAAGTCATTACCTTTTGTGTCCTAGACTTAGAGAGGGAGACAGCCAATGTCCATATGAGTAGGACTGGAAAGAGACCAGAAAACATTCCTCACATAAGAAAAAAATATATATAGAGAGAGAAATGCCCCAAGAGGAGAGACATGGGTGTGTTCCCTTGTCGGGAGAAGAGAGAAGAGGCCGTCACATGGGTCCAGCAGCCCAGAGCCAGGCCCCTAGCCTTCCCGTCCCCTGCAGGCCAGCACCGGGGAGCTTTGCCCTTCCTCGGAGGGGAGGCCTGGCCAGGCAGGCAGGGCAGCGGGAGCTCAGGCTTCCTGGGAAACGCTCTTCCTCCTCACTAGGGGAAGAAAAAAGCACTGGCAGCTGAAGAGAAAGGCCCAGGCATTTTAGCTTAATGGGAGCAGAAGAAAGGGGATGAACACTTGCCTGAGTCGCTGGGATGCTGTCAGTGGAGCTCTCGCTAGAAAAGGAAGCGAGTGTGAAGCTCAAGTGCAAGACACTGGAAGGGCTTTGATGTGAGGGGAGCCCGCAAGTGGAGTCGGGAAAGGAGAAACGAGCAGGAGGCTGACACCACACACAGGCGCAATGCTCCCTAATTGTATTACACTCACTGGGTTTAAGGGGCTTACACGTAGGGTTTCATATTTGCTCATACTCTCTGTCTTAGTAAAAATGTTTGTTTTGACATAAATTTGGTCCTACATATCTGCAGCTATTGATGGATAGGTGGGGGGGGCAACTCCCTGGGCAGAGCGTGGCATTTGCGCCATGTCCTTTACACACCACGCTACCATCTTAATTGTAGGCCCTGGCCAGGGGGCAAGAAGCAGAAGAACTTTCGTGAGAAGCTCCCTTGCTGTGTGACCTTGGGCAACTTCCATTCCTCTCTGTGCTTCAGGGACCCATGTTAGATAAGAGTGGCAGGCTCATTGGCCTCTGTGGGTGGCATCTCCCCACTTCCACTCACAGGGTCTCTGAGCTCCTGCAAAGTGTCACATGAGAGTGCCACTTAAGGGAGCAAGTCAGCACCCGCCTTGATCTCTTCTGAGAGAAGCCCTCGCCCTAGAAGGGACCAGGAGCTCGACGCGTCCCCTGAGTAGGGCTGGTCTGCGCTGCACCAGGTGCCCATCCTGGGGTTGCAGGTCACTCTACCTTCAAGTTTTGGCCTCAGCCCAAGCCCTGATCCCATCTAGGGACTTCCAGTCTTGCCCCCTAGCTGAATTAAGGGGGCACACATGAGGATAATGCCAGGGGTTTCTCTGAAGGTCCTCAGGGGTGCCCTGGCTCCTCAGAGCCAGAAGAATCTAAGAAGACCCAAGAAATGTGCGCCACACTGGGGCCCTGGATTTCAATACCAAACCTCTCCCTAATCAGTGGGTCACCTTGGACAAGTATGTTGGAAAAGTGTTAAACTACATAATATCTAAAATCCCATTCCCAGCACAAAGATTCTGCTCTTTTATGCACAGGAGACAGGCGGACAGGCAGCCTTAGACGAGGCTGGACTCGGGTTAGCTCTCAAGAATCTCAGGGTCCTCAGAGTTTTCAGGGCCAAAATGACAGTGGATGCTTGGGTGTCACTGCTTATCCGACCATTTCTCTGGAGCCGGTGGCCCTTGAGTCGTTGTGTCTAGACAAGGTCTTTCAGTTTCCAGGGCTAGAATAGAAACAATCCCCAAGGAACACCAGGCAAAAGGATGTGACTCGTGTGTCACTGGGGCGGGGGTGCTGGCAGCGTCAGGCCCCCTTTCCTTCCCTTTCTGGTCCCCCAAGCTTTACGTTCTATAGCAAGACAGCAAGGCTCTTCCCTGAGCACCTAGAAGAGGTGGCTCAGGCAAGATGCTCTTAAAGACTGAGGACATGTTCAAAGTGCCAGGCTATGGCAGACTCAGGGTGCAAGAGGCGGAAGCATCATCTCCTGGCCAAGCCAGAGTGACAGCCCAGGGCTCACACATGAGCATACTGGCACTGACAGGGGCACAGCCATGCCCACCTTGACCATGGAGCATGTCAGCCTCTGCTACTTCCCGCATCAGTGACCAACTGACAAAGAACGCAGATAGCTGTCTCTTTAAGACTCCGCACAGCTGTGCTTGCTTGCAGGCTTGGGAGCCTGGCCACTTAGGCAAAGACCCCATCTCCACTTACAAGCCTTGTCGCCTTGTGCATGGTACCTTACCTCTGTGGACTCAGTTTCACCAACCATAGAATGGGAATAATAAAGAGTGTCTACTTCCTAGCGCTGCTCTGGGGCTCCAGTGGGCACATTCATCCATGTAGATCTCTTAGACTAGACCTCTTAGACTCAGTTGAGCTCCCCAAAGTCTTAGCATTGCTGGCAACACCATCACCATCATCACCACTGTCTCCCACACTCCGACATGCCCGTGTCCTGGCCACCCAGAGCCACTCGCTGTCTGCCCTCCAGGCTCTCTTGGGCCTCCATCCCTTGGTACCTGTAGTTCCACTGCCCAGCAAACTCCTACTCATCCATCAGGACCCAGATTGGATGTCACCAGAAGTTAGTTACCCCCACCTCTGTGTTCCCAAAGTACCCATACACATGTCTATTAACACAATCTAAAATGCAGCGAGCCAGGCTCTAAACTCCTGAAGGGTGGGTGTCTTTGTAACTGCATTCCCAATGTGTCTGGACCATGGCAGGATGACAGAAATGGCCTTCAGATACCTATAAGTAAGATGGCTCCTCAGAGTGGGCTCAGCCAAAAAAAGCAGACTCACTCTGGCACCATGAGGTATAGCAAGTTCCCCATCCGGACCTCCTGCAAGGTGTGGGAGATATTAAGTCCTGATCCATCCCCCAGACCCAACCTCCTATAGGTCTGCCTCCAGCCCACATGCCCAGTTAGAACCCTCCCTCCACCTTTCTATCCCTGCCTGCATTGGCCCCACCATGTCCTGTTGATTTGCTTTTCAAATGACATCCAGTCTATTCAGGGCTTAATTTCCCAACTCCCAATCCTTATAACCTCACACCTGGACCACACCAGCAACCCCCAGTGTTGATCCTGGCTCAGCCTGCTTTTGTCCCTGTATGTGAAAGGGATGCTCTTCTGAGACAGATCTCGGTGCATAGCTTCTACATACCCTCTCCCCTGCCCATGGTACAAGTCCAAGCTGTGGCGACCTCGAGGCCCTTCCTCCTGGTCATTCCTTCTGCTTCATCCCCTCTCTCTAGTCACCACCGAGCTCTAGCCATGCTAGGCTCTTCAGGTTTCTGGCACAGGCCAACCAGCCTTTCCTACCTCAGGACCTTTGAACATGCTATTCCCATGGCCTGGAAGGCCGTTTCTGTTCCTCCTTCCTCATTGTTTACACTCAGCCTACATGGCAGCCCTCTGGAGCAGCTTTCTCGGAGCCCTACCTCCTCAGCCTCAGCACTGTGCTTGTTTATATCAACGCACTTTCTACAACATGTGTGTCTGATTGTTTTCATGGAAGATTCACCTGGGTGGGGGCATGCCTGCTATTTTCCCTGATTTTCCTCAGCTCATAATGCAGTATGGTGCCTGGCTTAATACACCTTTGTGGAATGGGCGACTGTGTCACGTGCTCACAATATGCCAGGCATATTGGAAGTTTCCATGTTGTGGTTCGACCTTCATAACCATCCCAGAAATTGCTATTATTCCCACCTTACGGATGAGGAAATAGGAAGTTAACCTGCCCCATGTCATAAAGTTGGCACATGGCAGAGCTGGAAATTGCTCGCAGATCTGCCTGCCTTTTCCCACCATGCCAGGCTGCTTTCCAAACCCACCTCAACCCAGAACACCAGCACAGCCTTAGCAGCCTCAGACTCGCCACAGTGGGGATGCGACATGTCAGAATGATGTGCTCTTTATATCTTTATTTTATCATTACTTAAACTTTCAAGACATCATATTTAAGGAAGACTGCAGAAATACCCAAATGACTCTAGCATAATATTTTATCATCATTAATATCATTATTATTTCACTTGAGTTCATATGTGTGGGGAAACTGGATACAAACCCATCTTGCAGGCTCAATCCTGTTCTGTTAACCCAGTGATTGGTGAGGACCAGAGGGTGGAGAGATGGCAAGGGCCGGAGAGGTTGGCACAGAGCCAGATCAAGGGGGACCTTGACTAGCAAAGCAATAGCGATAGCACCAGTGAGCTTTCCAACCATCCACAGCATTAACGGCAGAGAGTGGACAGTCATCACAAGCCCACCAAGGCCAGGCCAATTAGCCACAGATCACGCCAGCAAAGCTTGGAGTACAACCCAGCAAGCAAATTGACATAAGCAACACCACCACCAACAGAATAGCCAGACGCATGAGGACTGTGGGGCCTGGAGGTGGGAGCCCAGGAGACCAGGAGGCCAGCTGGCCAGGAAGAGCAGGGGCAGGAGGCCCTCCCCAGCGGCCTCGCTGCCAGATCATGTATGCTCCTGTCAGCCTCTGGAGTCAGGGCCTCTGGGCTGAGCCCCTTCAGCAACTTCTCTGCTTGAATACTAGCGCCAAGAAACCCACCACCTTCCGAGACAGGCCTCTGCTGCTGGACGGAATGTCTCACCTGCTGAACTGATAACTGTCTCCCTGCCCCTCAGGACAATTCTTCTTCCCTGTGAAATCCCTTCAAATGTTGGGATTCACCCAAGTCTTCCCAGACTAAATACCCATGTCCTCAGGAGTCATCCTTTCTGGGCCCTTCTCATCCTGGACCCTGTCTCCCAACATACACTCAGGCACAGCTGTGGCACTTGGAGACTAGACTGGCCCTGCAGTCTGACTGTGCAACTGCTTCTCTGGCAGCCAGCGCTGCTGCCTTAAAGACTTTCTGCTGCTGCAGAGACCTTGATGTCTGCCCTGTGCTGGGGAGCTTCTGAGGCTCCTTGGAGGGCTAGTGGCCAGGTGTGGGCCCCTCCACCTGGGCTAGTCGGAGCACAGCCACTTCTGCCTGATTTGCAAGTGGGATTTCTACATGAACTGCTACATAAGCTCGAGGCAAGAACATGGCAGTTTAAAATGTCCACAGCCAGGAGAGATGCTTACCATGACTCCATGCTAGCTCTAGACTTGAGCTCCCCCATCCCCCAGATGTGCAAACACTGGGGCTCAGGTCAGCCCCCCAGGAAAGGGTCCATTCCGCCTGACTGGGAGACCTAAGGGCTTTCCACACCCTGTTGAGGTTCCCATGCCTCTGCTGCCCAAGACGCACTGGTTACCCCTTCTCTGCGCTGTTTATAAGAACAAAGTGTCTTGGGGAGGCTGAACAGGCCCTCACGCACACGGGTGTTGGGGAAACACCTGGGCCACTCCTGTCAGCTTTGCTCGGGGCTGGGCGTCCCCAGGACCCTGAGTGCTGAGTGCTGGGGAGGCGCCTGCGGTCCCAGGCGGGGGGCGGGGCCAGGCCGGCGGGGGCGGGGCCTGGGCGGAGGGCGGGGCCGGGCGGGCGGGGGCGTGGTCTGGGCGGAGGGCGGGGCCGGCACGGGCGGGCACTCACAGGGCAGCGTCTCGGCGTTGTTCTTCTGGATCATTATGCAGAGCTGTAGCACCAGTTGGGGGGCGCTCTCCAGGAAGGTCTCCAGGAGGCGCAGCATGTTGACGTCTGCATATTCGTACATCATAGCCCAGTAGAAGCGTCGCTGGTGTTCCTTCTGCCGCTGGCTCTGAATGCCCAAGTACATGGTGCGGATATACCTGCGGGGCGACAGGGACAGAACACAGAAGCGTGGGTGGGGATGGGGTGCAGAAGGACCCTGGCCTTCCCCCTAAAACCATGAGCCGCCCGCCCTCCAGCCCCCACGTGGAAGCTTGGATGGGGCTCTGTGGTTCTCCCACCCGAGGTGGCCGGCGGAGGCATGGGGGCAGGTTCTACCCTCCAGCACACGCTCGTCTGGAAGATGGGGGAGCAGGGCCAGATGGTTGCCCACGGCCTGCCAGTTAAGCGCGTCGGGTGAGCTCAGAGGGTAAGTGGGCTTCCTCAGGTTCAGGGTCACAGGGGGAGCATCCCAGCAAGGTTGTCACCTGTACTGCTCTGGCCAGGATGGGAATTAACATTATGTGGCCTTCCCCTAAGTGCCGCTCGCTGGCTGGCTCTCCACACCCAGGTGTGAGTAGGTTGGTCTAATGCTCACAAATGGCAGACAGGGACCAGCTGGAACCCTGAAAGGTCACTGCACCCTCACGGGCTCCCATAGCTGGATGGCGGAGCAAGAAGGAGTCCGGCCCAGGCCCTTGTCCACCAAGGCCTGTGTGTCCCCCTCTATGCCAGGGAGACCGGGAACCTGCAAGGGAGGTTTCACCCCTAGGCAGCCACAAAGCCACTGACCCCTCCCTCGGGATGGTGCCCAGGCTCCACGGGGAGGAACTAGGGGTAAAGGACGCAACTATAGATCAAGAGCATGGGTTCTCAGGTGAACCCCGTAAATTGAGGGACCTTGACCTAGCTATTCCAGCTGTGTCCTCGCTCCCCTTTTTAATGAGGGTGCCTCATTGGGTTGGATGGGCAGTTAGCGGGTGATGTGCACAGTGGGTGCCCACCCCGGGAGAGACTCATTTTTACCTGAATTTTCTGGAGCTGTGTCTCCAAGCCCCAAGTAAGAGGAGAATCTAAGGTGCCCTCTAAATCCACCAGTGGCCCCCCAGGCAGAGCCAGGGTCAGGGGTGTAGGTGGATGCATCCAAAAGCAAGGGTCAAAAAGTATGGCTTTGTGGGCCCACTTAGGATCAACAACAGGAGCCAGAAACCGGGTGCCATGGCCAATGGGAGAGGATGTGACCACCCCCGGGAAGGAATGTTCTACACACATTACTGAGCCTTCCAAAGCACCCAGCCTGGATCAGAGATGGAACACTTGGATGTCACCCTCAGATGTCCTTGAGCATTTCCAAGTGCCCACTTGGGGCCACTGGATGGTCCTCTGTACACCCCCCCCCTTGCTGCCCCCTTTGCCTGCATCGACACGAGAGGCTTCTCGCTGGCCTACGCTGCCCACTCCTGCCCCATAATAACCCCTCTTCACACGCAGCCAGAGTGCTCTTTGAAGATCCCAAGTGTGACCGTGCCACTCCTGCCAACCCTCCACAGCTTCCCATCGTGCCTGGAATAATCCGAAGCCCATGGCTCAGGATCTGCCATCTCTCCAGCCTCGCCTCTCTCCTCTTGCCCCTCTTTCTCCTCCGTCTTTCCTGCCTCTCACCAGAGCCTGGAAGTGCTGTGAGAGCAGGGACCCTGCTGGTGGCTCACTGCCACACCGAGGGCCTGGTGCAGGACCCAGAACACCGCAAGGCATGCAATAGGCATTTGCCAAGGGAGTGAGTGGACCGAAAGAGGATGCCTGTCCTCCATTCCAGTGCTCAGGAATCTAGAGAGGACAACACTGTCACAACATGTCAAAGGTAGAACCTGCATGCATTGGCAGAAAATTTGCAAAATGCAGCACAAGGTGAGTCACGGAGAGGGGCCTGTGCTCCCATGGGAGCTATGGGAGCCTTGGGCACTGCCCCGGGATTGGAGAGATGCCGTGCAAGCACGAAGCCAAGATCCAAAAGCCTACGCTTGGAACAGAATTTAAAACTGTAAAGTGATGCCCCTCCCCAGGTGGGAACCATGAGCCTCATGCCAGAGTGCTAATCACATACTAGACCCGTGACAGACAAGAGCTGCAGGTCCCCTCAAGGGTACCCCAGGAAACATGTCCACTGAGCCACAGTGTGGCCTCCAGCCAGCATGCTCGCAACACTGAGCCCGTGTGGCATCTGGAGCATAGGGACGGGGCGTCTCTCTCAACTCCTCGGGACCTTTGGAGGAAGCTCGGGTGACTCTCCTGAGGCAGGATATCGGGGAGGCAGGAACCCACACCTCATTTCTCCCAGGTACAGCTGGAGTGAGCAGACACACCCCCACTGAGAATTAAAGCGGGGTGCACTGCAGGCAAGGCCAGCAGGGGGGGATATGGGGGATGGCTCAGGTGCACCAGCACCCCCCAAACACCTGCAGGGGTGTCAGCTTGTGGAGTCCCGGGCATGCCTGGGAGGGGGGATGCAGGTCTGGTTATCACCACTTGACAAGTGGGGAAACTGAGGCTCTGGGGTGATGCAAAGCACCGAATTCTGGTCCTGTTTTGAGTTCTGACACTGCTGGCTGTGGCATTTCCCTCCAGCCGTCGCCTGTCTCTGGGCCCCTGTCTGTGAATGTACACCAACAGGGGACCAGAGGAGAGGCTCAGGCAGAGGGAGACTGTGGCGCTGGATCTGTGAAGCTAGGCGGGGGAGACGGAGACAGACCAGGAGACAGAGAGAAGAGAGAATGGGAGAGAATTGAAGGAGGAGGGGAGAAGGGAGAGGGATGGAGTGTCTGTTTGGGACCCGGGGAGAGGGACGCCTGGGCAGGTGATGGTGGCAGGGGGAGGGGAGGCCCTGTAAGGAGCCATTAGTTTGGGAGGGGATGGGGAGTTGGACCCTGAACGACAGGTGCAGGAAGGACAGACTGACAGGGCACGCAGCTTGGGAAGGCAGGGCGGTAGGGGGCAAGGTGCACTGGTTGAGGCACTGCTGTTCTGTGTCCGCAGCCAGAATATCTGGGTGTCCAGGGCGGCCATGGTGCTGTGGGCTCACCAATCACAAGTAGTCTCTGATCCCAAACTCAGCTGTCCCCATGGGCTGTGGCTATGGACTCACACCAGGGACCAGATCACAAATCTACATTCTCTCAAGGGTACACTCAGACCACAGACTCTGCCTCTCCTACCTCGCAGGTGGTCCAGCTGCTGAAGGAACAATGATGTGGCAGAACTCAGCCTGCCCATCTAGGTCCCAAGGTAATACCAACACTCAGGTCCACCCACCTGTGCCCTACCGGAGCACTGCTCCGCCCCTCTGTCCTCCGTTTTCCCTAAACCACAAGCCCTCTGCCCCTCAAGGCCAGGCCAAAGGAAGACAACAAGCCCAGAACATGCTGACTGGACTTGCAGGCCTACCAGGAGAAGCCAAGCTGAATCTCTTCCATGAGGGACACCAGTGGGAGGGGCAAACCCAGCGCCTGCCGCCCACCCACTGCCAGCTTAGCCAATCTGCAGACAAAGGCCAGGCAGAGTGCACCAGGATCGCTTCAGGAATCAAGTGTGGATGCCACACCTCCCGGCCACCAGCGCAGTAGCCTCTGCCCAGGAGTAAGAGCTAAGTCAGAGGCCCGTTCAGGATTACCCCCCGGATGCCAGGCCCAGAGCCAGGTCTCCCACCCCGCTGTGCTCTCCTCCTCCATCCTTCAATCTGGGGGTCCCCAGCAGACAACAGAGGGTGCTGACTCGATGTAGAATCAGATCTGGACACGGAGCCCAGTGTCCAGAGCAAGCTTTCTAGGTGAGAATCTCAGTGCCCAGATCAAGCCGACCCCTGTCTCAGTCAGGAACCAGGGGGCAGGAGGCGTCTGACTCCCCGATCTTGCTGGTCCCCCTAGAGCACAAGCAAAGCTCTGCCCCTCATACCCCCGGGTCCTGGCAGCTCTTGTCAACACACTGCTGCTGGTGTCCTCAAAGCGGCTGTGGTCCTGCCTCCTCTGAACTTCCCCAGAGCGCGCCCCTCTCACAGTCTAAGGAGCTGCCAGGCAGCTGGGTAGCTTGGGGGCACTGCACCTCTCCTCTGATCGCCTGCACCGGTACTCTCCTCTCCTCTCCCTCCATCTCAATTTCCCACACGTAGCACCCAGAGTTAGTCTGGGTGATCTCTGAGGTGGCCCTGCCAGCTGCTTCTTACTGGTCTCCAATTCCCTACGCAGACTGCTGTGGCCTGTGGCCACACGGTGGCGCCAGACCCTAAGCGTCGCAGGAAGGATGCTCCACACCGGTGATCTCATACCTAAAGGCCCTGTGCCTCCTATGCGACAGTGTGGGGTGCAAGGGTGATGGGTGAGGCTGCGGTGCCAGCCCAGATGAGCCGGGTCCCAAGGGGAGGCACAGCGTCTGCAGGAGACACGGTGGCGGCCACACCTCTGAACTCCTGTGCTCTCTTCCCCTGCAGGTTCCAGAAAGCTCACCTGCCTCAGGAAGGTGGCTCAGGAGGGAAGACACCCAACCTCTCCTCCCGGATTTGCTTCCACATCTTGTGTCACCTCCGATCACACCATCTCTCCCCTAAAAGCATCAGATTGTGCAGTGCACAGGTGTAAACGTAGACAGGCCCAGTGCTGTGGTGGAATGAGGACTCAGGGACGCTGGGCCAGCCTGTGGCCAGCAGGGTTGTGCGACCTTGGGCAGGTCACTTCCAGAGGCTGGGCTCTGCTGTCCACCCAGCACGAGAAGGGCAGGCTGGAGGCTTTCTAAGCTTCCACCAATGTTTTATAACTTCATCCTTCCAGTGGGTGGCATTGCAGAGCACAAAATATAGCCCCCATTTTTTCAAGTAATAAGAACTGGTGTTTATAGGGCACTCATAGGTGCCAGACACCATCCTGAGCATTTTGCATCAATGAATTAATGGTATTAACTCACTTAATCCTGAGGACAAGCCTAGGAGGGAGGTGGGACACGAGCCACATTTCACAGACGACAAGGTGAAGCACTGGGGTGAAGACAGGTTCCTCAGTTTACCAGCTATGTAAGTGGCTGACCAGGGCTTCATGCCTGGCAGCCTGGCTTCCACCCGGTGCCCTTGACCCCTGCCTGCACACTTCTCGGGTAGACCATGTGTCCCTGCCCTTCTGAACTTAGTCCGGCCTGTTCTTCTCACAATGGTGGGGAAGCAAAGTTTGCCCAAAGCACCTGGGCTCCCTTCCAGCCCTGCCACACACTGTGTCACTTTGGGGAACATCTCCTGACCTCTCTAGGCTTTAGTTATCCTCATCTATAAAATGTATAGTCCAGAGTAGGAACCCAGAGGGCAGCTGGGGCCTTTCAGAATGGGTGGGAGAGCAGAGGCCACTATTTGAGTCCTGTTCCCCAGGGCACGCTCTCCTGTTTCCCCTCGGCCCACCTGTGCTCATCTTCTCCCCCTACTTTATAAGCATGGAATTGTTTGAAGCTGCTTCTCCCTGCTTCCAGAACTCTCTGTTTCTCTGAGTACATTGTCATTTTTCTATCAGCACTTTAGGGAAGCATAGCTGTCATCTTTTTTGTGTTGACTCATTTGAGGCTCAGAGTGGCTGAGTGATTTCCCCAAAGTCAGCCACACAGCCAGTCACGGTGCAGGCAAGTCAGAGAAGGTCCCGCCCAGACAATGTTGTTCCCTGGGAGTTAGCCAGGACTCGGCCCAAGACTGGATGGAATGGAAAATCAGTCATTTCTACAAGGAGCTGAAGAGGTTCGCCTCGCTGGGCCTGTAGTTCCTGGCTGATAGTTATGATATTCTCAGAAGTGGCATTTTGAAACCTCTGATTGTGGAGAACATCCCACCTTCAAAGCACCAAACAGGGCTGACCTGAAGCTTAGAGAAATAGTAAATTCTACCAAGAACTTAAAATATAAACAGCACCAACTCTACACGCTCTTCTCCAGAAAACAAAAAAGGAAAGAACACTTCCCCTTCATTTTATGAGGCCAACATTATTCTGATATGAATGCCAGACAATCTTGGTACCAACAACAACAAACTACAGACAATATCAAAACAAAGATGCATAAACAAAGAGGCAAAAATCCTCAACAAAATATTAGCAAAGCAAATCCAATAGCATGTAGAAAGAATGATACACCAGAGCCATTGGGATTTATCTTAGAAATGGAAAGCTGGTTATATTTTCAAAAATCAGTGTAATCTATGATATTAATAACAAGAACCACACATCACATCAGTTGATGCAGTAAAAAAAGAAGTTGATGGAATTGAATATCCATTAATGACAAAAACTCTCAGCAAACTAAACATGGAAGGGAACTTCCTTAGCCTGAAATGGATATGGGACATTTATAAAAATCCACAGATAATATCATACTTAATGATGAAAGACTGAGAGGAGTAAGGCTATGATATTTACTTTCACCACTCTTACTCAACTTCATACTGGAAGACCTAGCCAGTGCAAAAAGTCAAGAGAAAGAAATACATAAAGTATATACATACTGCAAGGAAGAGGTAAAACTCCCTATTTGTAAATGACATTATTGCCTAGATTGAAAATCCTAAGCCATATACACAAAATATCATAGATTCATTAGTAAATTTGCAGCACCTCACAATACAAGGTCAGCATATAAAAATCAATTGCATTTAGATACACTATTAATGCACAATTAAAATTAAAATTTAAAAGAACATGCCATTTAAATTTCCCCCAAAATGAAATTCTTAGATAGAAATCTAATATAACAATTTTGTTTGCTGAAGCTACAAAATGCTAATAATAAAATAAAGAAAACCTGATAGAGGCATACCATGCTCATGGATGAGAAGATGCAATATAGTTAAGATGATAATTGCTTCAAAGTTTATCCATAGATTCAATGTAATTCCAATAAAAATCCCAGCAGGGTTTTTTGTAGATATATATAGACAAACGGATTCTAAAATTTACATGGAAAGGCAAAGGAACTAGAATAGGCAGAGAAACTTTGAAAAAAAAAAGAAGAAATTTGAAGAACTCACACGATCTGATTTTATGACTTACTCTAAAGATACAGTAATTAAGATAGTGTGGTATTGGCCAAAAGAGAGAAACATGGATCAGTGGGATGGAACAGAGTCCAAAAACAGACCCACACACATACAGACAATTGATTTTTTTCACAAAGGTATAAAGACAATTCAATGGAAAATAGAAAGTCTTCCCAATGATGTGGGAACAATTGGTCATTGATAGGCAGCAACTAACTTAAAATGTACCCTAGCTTAAATTGTAAAATGATGAGACTTTTAGAAGAAAACATAGAAGAAAATCTTTGTGACCTTACATTAGGCAAAGAGTTATTGTACATGACAGCAAAATCATGATACATAAAAGAAAAGTTGATGAATTAAATCTCATCAAATGAAAAACTTTTGCTCTGTCAGTAACATTGGTGAGAGAATGTGGCTCCCTGCATGCCCTAGCACAGCGATTCTGCACCCCAGTTGCACAGGGAAGCATTTGTGAGAAACCCCCAGAGTCTGCATGGTTTTTAGTGCAGCCAGGGTGAGCCTGCAGCCTCATGGCACGGTGTGTGATTCACTGTGCACCTTTCCAGGTAGGGCCTGTCCCCATGCTGCCCCATGGCATGTCCCATGTCTGGTTCTAGAACTGGATTATATGTGTTCCTCAATTTATGATGGGGTGGACTCTGATAAAACCATCTTTTTTTTCCCCTTGATACCGGGGATTGAACCCAGGAACATTCTAACTCCGAGCTATACCCCCAGCACTCCCCCTGTTTTTGAAACAAGGTCTTGCTTAGTTGCTGAGGCTGGCCTTGAACTTGTGAGCCTCTTGTCTCAGCCTCCCAAATATTGGAATTACTGGGACTACAAGATTAAGCCCATTTTAAATTGAAAGCACAGGAGGTCAAAAATGCTTTTGTGGGGCTGGGGATGTGATTTGATGGTAAAGCACTTGCCTAGCATGTGTGAGACCCTGTATTCAATCCCCCCTCCAAGAAACAAACAAACAAACAAACAAACAAAAAACTGTTCAACACACCTAGCCCAGGGACCCTCATAGTTTAGCAGCACTGTCTGGGCTGTTTCCCATCTGATCACATGGCTGACTAGGACCTATAGCTGGCTGCTGCTGCCCAGCCTCATAAGAGAGGATGGTACTGAGTATCACCAGCCCAGGAAAAGACCCAAATTCAAAATTCCAAGTACAGTTCCTAGTGAATGCAGATTGATTTTGCACCACCATAAAGTCAAAACATTGTAAGTTGGACTATCTTATGTCCAGACCATTTGTGGTAGAAGGAAGAAGGAAAGGGATGGAGGGAAGGAGGGGGGAATAGAGACAAGAGAGGAGGGGAGGGAGGGAGGAGATACAGAGAGGAAGAAAGTGAGGGGAAGGAGGAAGGAAGAGAGGCAGGGAGGGAGGAGCATCAGGGAGCAGGAAATAAAAGAAACAGACCGGACTCTGACCGCAAGCTGCTGACAGCGCTGGGCCCGCCTTGCTCCTCTGCCCGGGCTCTGGTGGCCATGCGGGACCTGAGGCCAGCGTCATGGCTCAGGGCTCCCCGCTCTCACTGTTAGAAGGCCTGTGGCTTTCCCTCCAGACCTCATGGGCCTGTCAGGAGGGACGCAGGACCCCAAGATGCCACTAGAAATCTGTGGGTATAGACTGAGTGGAGACCATAGCAGACCCTCAGCTCTACCTGTGACCCCCCAAGTGGCAGAGCAGGTCTGTCAGGCTCTCTGCCCTCCCCACCGTACCCCTCTACCCATCCCCACATCCCCTACACAGAGCTCCAGTCCTTAACTCCAAATGCTCCGGAAGTCTCTGATGTAGAACCGCCTACTGAGTAGGGACATGGGGGCAGGAACCGGGGAGATGGTGTCATGCCCATAGCAATGAAGTTATAACCAAGGCCAGCTGTCATAGCCAAGGCCAGCAGCCACCGGTTAGGAGCATGCAGCATGTGGCCAGCCTTCTGCTCTATCTGCACTAACTCCACAGGGCTGGCAGATGGGGAAACTGAGGCCAAGGAACTGGATGAGAGCACCCAGCTGGTGTTTGTGAGCCAGGTACTTAGTCGCTGCTGAGGATCTGAGTCCTGGTTAAGATCTGTCTCCCAGCAGGACCCTAAGCCCCCGGGGGCAGGCCCCAGCCCTTCACGGCTCCCAGCCCACAGGACCCTGCAGGACATCTGCAGATGGGTGGTAGAGGCCAGGCTCTGGCGCCAGCCTCCAGACCTCAGAGCCCACAGTCTGCAAGGCTACATGGTCTGGTCACTGACTGGGCTGCCAAGGAGGCTGGGCCAGGCTGCTGGGGCTTCCTGTGAGAGCTCCCTCCTTGGCCTGAGACCACTGAGCCAGCAGGACCTTGGATGGTATTCCCTGGAAACCTATGGGTCACCAAGGAGGTGCAAGGTCACAGCAACCTCCAGGCCTGTAATGGCCCATCCAGGCCTATCCAGGGCCACCTCCACCACTGCATCCAGGCCTGGGGCAGCACTCTGACCCCTTCATGGCCAAACACGTTCGGGCTCTTTCCAGAAAGACTAGGAAGGCCAACCTCAGAGGCAGGACAGGATTGTTCTCTGAAGCTAATAATAGCCATCCACCTGCAGCGCTCTGTGCTTGATTAAAAATGCCTTTCTACTTGAGTCGCATTTGAATTCAAGTAGTCACGCCTCAGGGGCCGCCCAGGGCATCTTTACCCTCATCCTGGGTGGGTACTGCATGCACAGTCTCTCCCACACACGTACACACACCTGCACCCACAAACCGCCCACAGGAACACACTCCACACAGACACACCACACGTAGACCTGCACCTACTGCGCTCACAATATGCACACATTTTGCACACAAGCTACTATGCAAAAACTGCATACACCCACATGGTCACACTACACAGACATGCATGCACAAAATACCAAATATATGTACGTGTGACACACACCCGAGTCCCCTCCTATACAGACACCTGTAGACACATGGTCACATCTGTACAACTCTGCCTCCACAGCCACCTGGATTACTGGAGGGGGGATTTCTCTATCCCTCCTCCACCCCCCAGGGCCACTTGTTCCTGGCCATTCGCTGTCATCACGGCCTCCACACGAAGAGTGGGCAGACTCAGAGAAAGGAGCCGGATACACCTGAAGCCACCAGGCCTCTCTTGTACTGTGGAACCCTCAGAGAGGTGAGCGGGGACCTCCTAATTACTGGTCAAATGAGAAGCGAGAGGGGTCTCCAGATGCCATGAGCCACTGCCCAGTTAGTAACAGGGCCGAGCTAGTTGCCACCAAAGCACCCCCTCCCAGAGCTTGCTTATACCCCAGCTTGCCAAGTCTCCCCGCCCCCCACTGACACTACTCCATTTCCCCTCGCCCGCGCCAGGTCGATTTGGGAACCCCCCTTGCCACAGCAGCACGAAGGTGCTGAGGCGTTGGGAGATCTGCACCCTCTTCTGGCCCATCCTACTGAGAATGGGGAGTTGCCTTCCTGGGTGTTCTGTCCACTGCTGACCACAGCCCAGGCTGAGAAGGTCCAGGCAAGGTGGCCATGTGCAGCAGCTGGAGGAGAAAGTGGCCCAAGGAGGGGCCAGGGAGGTTTCTGCCCACAGGCTACGTGGCCCGCCGGAGGCTCTTCCCATGCCATCTCACAGCTGAGGAAGTCGAGGTGAGCCGACATCCAGCGACCAGAGTGGCTCCGCTGCCCCTGCATCCTGGGGTGTGGTCTCCTGCAGTCGGCTCCTACCTGCCCTCCCTCTGGCCATGCCGACGGCTCTCCCAACCCCTACTGGCTATGCCCCTCGCTGTGCCTTGGTCTCTGCCCAGAGACCCTCCCTGGGCAGCTGAGCCCCCCACCATGCCACACCTGCTTCCCAGGGTCGGTAATTCCTGCCCCTCATCCTCACGTACTGGGACTTGGTATAATAGTAACCCTTATTTCTGGCTTCCTCCCAGCACAGCTGAAGCACTCTACATGTAGTAAACCATGCAACCTTCCTGGAAACCTCAGGATGGCCTTCAGCTGAAACTGAGGCAAGAGGATGTCCAAAGAGGTGCCAGGATGCACAGCCGGGGTGCGGACCCAGGGATGGCGCTTCTAATCCAGTACAGCGTCTCCTCCTGCTGCTCTCTTTCTTCCATCCCCTCTCTTCCCCACCTCATTTACCCCTTTCAACAACCCCAGAATTCGATCATCTATTAGCCCCATCTTACAGATGAAGAAACTGAGACTCAGAGGCGTGAAGTGGTGTGCCCACGCTACAAAGCCAGATTTAAGCCTCTTATCTGCTTGGCTGTGTCGTGTGCCTGTTACCCACCCTGGACATCTCTCTCCTCTGAGATCAGAGCTCTCCTTACCCCTCTTCCTTATGCCCACCCTGTTCTGGAGCTACTTATGAATACAGATGCCTGACCAACTGGATTTTAACTGCCAGGGCCCAGTGGCCCACCAGGGTACATGTCCATTCAGAGTGCTAGAGTGGGCTTTGAACACTGACGGAAACTGGTCTCCTTTGACCATCAGGCACCCGCAACCCCAGCTTCAGAAGCCCGCGATACACGTTCCCAGAGGTAGACGCCCATCGGGGCAGGAGCTGTCAAAGCAGGAAAGATTCAGGTTGGAGTCGAGAGGACACTTACCAACTGGCTAGGGGGAGCCAGGCTTTCTGCCTTCCCTGAGCAGTTAAAGAAGACAGAAGTCATCTCCTGGGGCTGTCAGATACTCCAGCTCCTCATGGCAGGGGTTGGGGCCATGGATTCCCTCAAACCCATCCCAAATGCACCGTCTGATGCCTCAAGGGGTCTGCGTAGCCCCAAGTCAGGGGCCACGGGCTCCATGACTCTCTCTGAGTATGAGAATGTATTCTAGATCCTTCCACAGCCTGGTTGGCTCTGGGGGGCTCTCTAATCCCCCTCAAGCTGAGCCAGCTTCAGCTTAGAGGGAAGGTGAGGGGGCAGCCGCTCCGGGAGCAGCACAGCACCTCAGAGCTATTTTTAGCCCTTCTCTCCTAACATCAGCAGAGCGACGGTGGCGGGCCCAGGGCACACGTCTGAGAGAGCAGGCATGAGATGGCACTCCTTCCCCTGGCCCCGGGGAGAGCACCCCAAAACCTCAAGAAGCAGGCGGCTGCAATAGGCACGCTGGGAGATCCTTCTGGGTGCAGGGTCTGGATCACAGGGTAGCTTGAGCCCCAGCCTGGGCCAGACTTCCCTGAACATCCCAGGACCGGGGACAGCACGCCATGGGTGGACGCAGCCCACCCCACCCCACTCCAGCCTCGTTTCCCACCAGCACTGAAGGGCCCCTTCTGCAGGACATTGCAAAAAGATTCGATTAAAAAGAGCAAGTGCCTAGGCCCAGGACAGAGACCAAATTTGGAGGTTGTGTTACCCTTGTGTGTCCGGTATGAGGCACACTAATCACATGCAATGATGGTCTAATGAATGAGTGGACAAATTGTGCAACCTGTTAGTAAGATCCTTAAGCTGTAGGGCACGCAGACCTTCACATCCCAAGTTTCCCGGGGCGGGGGTTAGGAAAGTCCCTCTTCCCTAACACGCTCTGACACACCCCCAGTCTCCACGGCAGGGGCTGAGAGCTGGAGGGAGCCAGGAGCAGCTCCTGGGTGCTCTTGCCTGCTTCCGCCCTTCCCTCTCTTGTCCTTGAGCCTCACTTTCGGCCCAGCCAGAGCCCCAGTCCTGAGTGGAAAGGGCGGCTGCATTGATCTCCTCCCCAGCCAGCTCATGCTCTTTCCAACCAGCAGACAATCCCATCTGGGTTCTTTGTGCCTAGAATTGTCATGGCCACCATGCCCACAACCGGAAGGGTCACTTCACCTGTACCCAAATTAGGGCTACAAACTTATGACAACAGGTTCCTGCTGGTGTTGTCCACTCCATCCTGCTGGGATGAATTTTCTGGGATCCAGGCAGCCGTCCAAAGCACCCCCACATCAAGAGGGGATCCACAGATCCAAGGTAAAGTCTGCTGGTGTCACCAGGGGCTTTCAATTACATAAGCATGTGACTCTCAGCACAGGATGGAGCCGCCCAGTGCAGGCCCCAAAGAAACGCTGGGCACCAGCAGGACATGACTGTGCCTTTGTTCTGAGCCTCGGGTGCAGGGTGCGGCTGTGATATTCTAGTGCCCCCTTTCAGCCCATCCAGTGGACCTGCCATTTATGAATTTATCTGATCTGGTGAAGGCTGATTTTCCTTCATCTCTGCTGCCTCCCAGGTACCACACCCCATGGCTTATCCTCCTGGGGACTGTGCTGTCCTTCAAATTGCCCTAAATATGCCCCTTTCAGACATTCCCGAGCATTTCACTGCAGTGACACAGCTCCGTCCTAATCAGCTTTAGGCATCTAAAAGACATAATTGAGCACCTACTGCATGCCAAACACTGTAAGAGGCCCAGGGGACCCAGGGACAAAATCTCTGCCTTTATCCTATCAGACAAAGGAAGGTAGGACCCATCAGGAGCCAGGAACTGTACTGGAGATGGGGAGACTGCTACATCCATGGCCAGGCGGAGGAGTATTTGTAGAGGGCACTGAGCTGAGTGTTCTAGCAGGCAGCTACAGGGGAGAGGGTGTTCCGGGCAGATGGCCACAGAACGGGAAACAGCCGACAGTGTTGTGTGGGCAGGGGAGAGAAGGGAGAGGGGAGGCGGGCTGGAAAGGAAGGGCCTTGTGGGCCATGCTGGGATGCAGATCCACGCAGGCCAGGGAGGTGAGGACGGACATCCATGTTAGAAAGCTCTCTGGCTGCAGCAGGAGGACGGGCAGGAGTCAGGGAACATGGCACTCCAGGGACTTGGAGAGAGGACCGTGTGCCACTGGGGAGACCTGGAAGAAATCACAACCCTGAGCCGCAGAGGTACAGGGGGGAAACCGAGGCAGGGCCAGGGGTCACCAAAATATCTCATTATTTCTCACGACCACCCCATGAGGTAAAACCATCTTTTCCATTACAGATGAGGAAGGCAGGGTTCAGAGAGGTTTGGAAACTTGCCCAAAGTCACACAGCAAGAGAATTAGCGCATCGGGACTTGACCTCAGGACGGTCCCCGCTGAGATCTTTTGCCCTTTGTCCGCTGTACCCTGCTGCTTCCTTGTCCCTTGTCTGTCCCACTGGAAGATGCGGTCACCGCTTTGACACTGTTTAGTTTTTAGTTCTTGAAATCCTCTCTAGCTGTGAACACCCCTGACAAGCGGGGAGTGGGCTAAAGAATTCATGTGACAACCACGGACCGGGTGGAGCCTGTTCTCAGGCTTCCTGTCCCGTCCCAGCTGCGCAGCCTCCAGAAAGTTCTTCGCCCTGTCTCCCTCTCAGTGAGACGAGCAGAGGGACCAGATGAGCTCCCAGGCCCTGACATTCATCGCTCTGCAGACCTGGTAGGACCTGGTCTGCTGCCCAGAGACCTTTCCAGCTCGAGGGCCACCTTGCAGGACCTAGACCGTGCCCTCCTTGGGCACCCGCCCTGCAGGCCGCCTTCCTGCCCTGGAGTTGGCTCGGCTTGTCCCAGCACGCCTCCCTCCCTTACCCCTTCTGGGCAGCCAGACACTCGTGTGTGTTGTTCCTGAAGCCTCCCTGGGAAGCAGGCTAGAAATAGGAACAGAAGGTAACATTTGGTGGATTTTGCCTGGCTCTGCCCGGGGTGGCCAGTGACATTCCCACGTCACAGGGCCCACGTCATTGGGGGCTTGCCATGCCCTGTCCCTGCCCTGGCAGCCCAGTCTCTCTGGGCAGCTCCCCAAAGTCACCAGGGGACAGGGCGGCAGGGGCCACAGACTCCGTGAACCAGCCTCGCCCACGCTGCTCTCCTGAGCGCGTCTCCATGTGCTGCTGGGGCTCCGGGATGCAGGATGAGCACAGGGCTGAGTGCAGGAGCCTGAGTCCCAGCTTCTCTGCAGTGGCTGGCACTAGGGCCTGGACACATCCCACCTGCACCCAGCCCGCCTCCCTGTGGCTTCTAAGTTGGGTAGAACGACAACTCATTTCTAAGCCCCTGCCCCATCTCGGGTTCCAGTGCGGGGTTCTCAGGTCTAACAGCCTCACTGATGTCCCATAGCCTTAGAGAGAAAGGTGATCTTGGGGACCCAGCTCTGTCCTCTTGCATCCTGGGTGGCAGCAGCGCCACAAACCAGGTTACAAAAGGTGAGCGCGACCCCTTGGGGATGTGGCAGGGGCCGGTGCTGGCTCCACCATGCTGCTGGCCGGCTCCACCCAGGGCAGGACAGGGACGTGGCCTCTGTCCTTGGGCTTCGGTCACCTGCCAGGCTGCTGGGGGAGGCGGAAGCACGGGGACAGAGGTGACACAGGCCTTTCCCAGGCCATCCCTCCAATCCCATTTCTAGGCAGTGGCACTAGGTCCCACTGCCCCACATCAGAAGGGAGGAAGAACACGAAGGAAGATGATGATATATATTCTTTATGCATACTAATAATATAAGGTCAACGAATACAACCACATTACATTACCCTCTCTGTTTCTGTGCCCTCTCCTGGCCCTCCGACCTTCCTGGGACACATCTGCACGCCCTTCCCTCACTGCCTTCTGCAGCTCCCACCTTCTGGCATCTTTGAGTCTCTCCTGCAAGCGGAGGAAGCGGGACCTACGGAGGTGCCAGAGCCGGCCCTGGGCCCCATCTCCTCCCCGGGGCTCTGGCCTCTTGCTGTTGTGCCAGGAGGGCACACTGCTCACGGAACAGTCACCTGCAAGGCTACAGCGGGGTGGGGCCCACTGATACTTTTACAGCATGTAGCACGTCTATCATGGTACCCCCTCCTAACCCAAGTGTGTGTGGGGGGTGACAAGGAGGATTCCAGGGATGGCTTAGTCTAAGCAGCATCTCAGACACCAGGCAGACCAGTTCCACAGGCCATAGCCTGCCCCAGCCCAGCCCCAGGGGCCACAGACCAAGCCAAGCCCAGGGCTCCAACATGCCTCTGCTGGCTCTTCCTAATGAGCAGTTACTCACAGGTAACACCTGGAGGCCAGGAACCAGGTGCCCTTGCCTCCCCATCCCATCTAGCCCAAGAGTGGGTGACGGCCGGCATGTATGGTAGGTTGGACAGAGAACGTGGCCGGGACCGGAGGAGCCGCTTCGAGCCAGGGAAGGTGCGAGGCCCCCTCCGGGCCGTCAGCCTAGCCAACGGGTTGTGCCGGGGACTGCTCGGTGCTCCAGGCCCCAGCCTCCTCCATGGCTGCTCTGGAGCCAGCGTGGTAGGGCATCCTCCCCATCCAGGCTCAGGGGCCCTATCTCCCCAGGAGTGCCCAGGCCAGGCTGTTGGAAGCAGAGAGAGCAGCCCTGGCCGGGCGTGGTGGCGCACGCCTGTAATCCCAGTACTTGGGAGGCGGAAACAGGAGGATCCCAGGTTCAAGGACAGCCTCAGCAAGTAGTGAGACTCTCATCAATCTAGTGAGACCCTGTTTCCAAATAAAAATAAAATGGGGCTGGAGGTGTAGCTCAGAGGTAGAATGCCTCTGGGTTCAATCCCCAGTGCCACAAAATAAAGTAAAAAAAAAAAGAGAGAGAGAGAGAGAGAGAGAGAGAGAGAGAGAGAGAGAGCAGCCCTGGGGCAGCAGCCCTGGGCCGGGCGGACTGGGCAGAATGGCTGTGCGGGGACCAGGGTCCAACTTCTCTGTCATTCCCAAGAACCAGCCCCAAGCTGGTTAGAACGGCATCCACAACTTGAGCTTCCCTCCCCTCCTCCATAAAATGGGGATGGGAATCTCTCTTCAGATTCTCTTCTGACTTCTTGCAGGTGCAGATGTAGGAAGCAAGGTGTCCCCGCAGCAGCCTTGGTCTAAGAGCACGTAGCGGGAACAGAGCGGCCTCGTCTCTCCCTCGGACGGAGGGTGCTTAATAATTCATGCGCTCGGACCTCAGCACATTCTAAGAATCAGAGACGGCAAGAGCGTGCGATACATCTGGCAAGCACACGGGCCCTTGCAAGGTCACCTGTGAGTAGCTGTGGGACATGTTCTGAGGCAGGCGGCTTGCTAGAAGCTCCTCACAGGCCATCTATGGAACCCTAGCGACCGCCCCACCAGGTGGCTACTATCCTTATATAATTCGACACCTAAGAAACCTGAGGTCCAGAGATGGCAAGTTACTTGCCCAAGGTCACACAGCAGGGATGAGGGAACATAGCCTGCTCTTTCACCTCCCTGTGCTTTCACAATTGCCCAACAGAGCCACGCCTGCTTCGGCTTCCCCAGGGCGGCTCTCCTGGGCTCATCCCTTGGACCGGGTGCCCGGGAAGTCTGCAGAACATAACATCCAGACTGATCCATGGGCCCCCATTCTTGGAACTCAGATTCCACAAGGAAACAAACAATGAAGTGAACAATTATGTAACGTCAGGCCGGGGTGTGAAGGGGAGGGAGAGGAGTGTGCACGTGTGGGGTGGGAGAGGCAGGGGAGACCCCGTGGAGGCGACACAGGGCACAGACCCCAGGGAGCAAGGGCTGAGCAATGCTGAGAGAGCCGGCGGTCAACGGGTACAAAGGGATAAGAAGAACAGCAAGAACAACGCTGGGCAGACTGCAGGGTGGACGGGCAGGGTGCAGACAGATGGGGCGGTGTCATGGAGGAACTTGGCTTTGGCCTCAGACAACAGCAGCAGCTATGGGAACATTGCATAGCACCATTTCTTTCTGAGCCTCCGTCCTCAGGCTCAGACACTCTGCTCTCAGACAGGAGCCCCGTGGTGTCCCTGGGCCTCAGTGTCCTCATCTCTCAAATGGGAGGGCTGCTTCAGGCGACCTTCCGGTCCTCATGTCCTTATCACGTCCCAGGTCCAGTGCTGATGGCTGGACATTTGGGACCACGATCTGCTCCTCCCCTAGTGGCAACTGCTGTGGGAGGGAAGATACTGGGAGCATTTCCTGCCGCCCCGCTCGGCTGTCCCCTAGGGGACTTGGGTGACACAGCAAGGGTGAAATGGGACTGTGTAGGAGACGTCTTGACCCTCACATGGTGGCCTTGGTAGGTGGGAGGGAGGGACGAGGTTTTCTTTCTGACCAGGCCTGAGCTACAATGGGAGGCTGAGCCCAGGAGGGTGTGGGGAGCGCTCCTGAGGTCCCCCCCGCCGTCAGGAGGGAGGTAATGCGGTAATTCTGAGCCAGCGAGTGGGGGATTTGGAAGGAGAGGGACCAGGAATAAAGGTGTCCCTTTTCCTGAGCACAGCAAGGGTCTGCCACATGGCCTCCTCCCAAATCCCCCACCAGGCTTTTCCAAAGCCCCCATCCCAATCCATGCCTCGGCCCACCCACCTGCAGAGCCCCCGGCCAGGAAGCGGCCCGGGCTCACCTGCAGGCTCCCTGTAGGCATTCCTGCTGGGAAGCGATCCTGCAGAGGGGCAGAAAGGGGCCCCCATATCTATAACATAATATACAAGCTCATGTATTATACACACAGCCATGAACCTCCCACCAAGCACTAATGAAATAAATAAATCAGAGCCTCTCGTATTTTTAGCACGCTGGTGGCGTTCTGAACTGTTGCTCCCTTACGTTATGCTGTCTGGATCTTGCAGGAATTGTGTGGATTTGGCTGTGACTAGAGACAGGACCTCTAAGGAGACAATGAGGAGGGGGGAGTCATAGGGTGGGGCCCCTGATGCGTAGGATTTGTGTCCTATCATAAGAAGAAAGCCCACAGATCCCTCTGTCTACACCTACCCAGAGCAAAGGCCATGTAAGGACAGGAGGGAAGGTAGTGATCTGCAAGCCAAGGAGCCAGGCCTCAGAGGAGGCGCCGCTAACAAACACCTTGACCTTGGACTTCCGACCTCCAGCACCGTGAGAAAATAAAATGCCTGTTGTTTAAGGCACCCAGTCTGTGGCTCTTTGTTATGCAGGCTGAGCAGACTAATAGTCTTAGGACCATTCAAAGAGAAAGGGAACCTCCAATTATTCATTCAACAAACAGTAGTGTGTGGCTCCTGACCTGTGGCCAGCAGACCAGGACAGGGGTGGCGTGGAGCGTGCACTCAGGACTTCTGAGCCCCGGATCCAATTGCCAACTCTTCCTGCCATTAGACGGACCATAGTTCATCAATCCTCTGGCATAAACCGAGTGAGATAATGCCTTCCACCTCACTTTGCACAGAAAAACAGAAAGGTAGAGGGAGAACGGTGAGGAATGGACCCTCTCCCCTATACAGATGAAGAAATCGGAGCCCCAGGTGGGAGGTGCCTGGCCCTGGGACTCATCCCCAGTCCTCCTGCCTGCCAGCCTGTGTCTTTCATGTCACCTTGCTGTCTCCCCTCATGGGCCCTCTGCTGGGGCAGAGGAGGCAGAAAGGGAGTGGGGCCACTGTGCCCCTCCTACAAGTTTCTGAGGCTGACCCTCAAAAGTAAGGACAGTTGCTATTTGGCTTACTATGGGGGTAAGTCCCAATAAAACCATTGCAAGTGAAAAATATTATAAACCAAAAATGCATTTATTCTAGCTGACCTCCTGAACCTCCTAGCTTAGCAACACAGCATATTGCAGAGTGTTGATCGGGGGCTGAACAGGAGATGCCCCAAAGCATGAAAGGATTGGGCTGTGGACAGCACATCGCCAGCCCTGGAAAGTTCCAGATTCAAGACTCCAAATACAAGCCAGGCATGGTGGCACACGCCTGTAATCCCAGTACTTGGGAGGCTGAGACAGGAGGATCTCAGGTTGGAAGCCAGCCTCAGCAACTTAGAGAGACCCTCAGCAACATAGTGAGACCCTGTTTCAACATAAAAAATAAAAAGGGCTGGGGGTGTGGTTTGGAGGTAGAATGCCCCTGGATTCAATCCCCAGTACCAAAAAAAGAAAAAAATTCAAAATATAGTTTCTACCTAATTCGTGCTTTTACACCATCATAAAATAGACACATCTAATTGGAACCATGGTAAGCCAGGGACAGTCTCATGCAGAGCCGCACATCTGTGGCCCGAGGGCTAGGTAGCCTTCCTCACTCCCCCGTCGCTGCTCACTTGGCATCCTCTGCCCCGCTGAGAAGCACCTCTGTGTTCTCAGGGGTGGGGAAGACACTAATGGCTTGCCCCGTCTTTATTTTTGCCCTGAGACCCATCTTCTCTGTCCTGGCACTCCAGTTCAACCCTCTCAGCTTCCGAAGCAGCATTTGGGCCTGCCCTGTGCTCTTGGCCGGAGCCCGAAGAGACTGACACTTGCTCAAGGCTGGAGAGGGCGAAGGTCCCCCAGCGACATTCCCCCCATGATGCCCAGAATCCGCGGAGGATGGAGAGCCCAGAGGATGGATCCCAGTGACCAGCTTCGGGAGTCTGTGGCCACGTGGGGCTTTTTCGTGTGACACACACATGGTCACCCTTCCAGGAGACACTCAGCATGTGCCAAGAAAGGGGTTTCCAGCCAGTGGCTTCACAGGGCCCGAGCCAACAATCACAGAGGGGCTGGCACCCCGCTCCACACCTCTGCAGAGCCACGGTGAGGCGCTGGACTAGAATTGGGGAGTACCCTGCCTTCAGCGTCTCAGACACGGTGAGCCCTCTCTCCCGTCCTCATCCCCATGGAAGGAAGGGCCCATTCCCTCTTTTGTTTTATTTTTGTTGTTGTTGTTTTTGCAGTGCTGGGGATTGAACACAGGGCTTTGTGCATGCTAGATAAGCACTCTACTACCGACCTACATCACCAGCCCAGGACCCAGCCCCTCTTGCAGGTCCTTCCACTGCTTGGGGTCCCCAGAGCTGGAGGGAGTCTCGAGGAGCTTGGGGTCCACAGTATGCTCTGTCCCCAGCCTCTTGCCAACTCCTGGGAGACAGGTGGGCAGCCCGGGGATCCCGAAGGCACAGTCTCCCACAGGGAGGGAAGATGAGCGGAGACTGCAGGATGGATGGAGAGTTCGCCTGTTGCTGTCCCTCCTGGCCACTCTGCCATCCCAGCAGGGGGTGGGCTTCCACAGTGGAGGTTATCACCCCATCCCAGCACAGGCCTCTCCCTCCTGCCTCAGAGCAAGCCAAACAATTCCAGGGAAATTCACACAGTTCAGAATTAGTTGTTTTTGTCCCAGGAACTTGAACTAAACCAAATTAGGAGCCTACAAGTCTGCCAAGCCTAAAAATGATCCCCAATATTACTATTTTATTTAGAAAGGGCCCATAGAGTTAAGGAGAAAAAACAACTTAGTGAACTATAGTTGGATTTGCAATTTAACTTTGATGTTTTCTAAATTTACCAAACTGACACAAAAACAAGAAGCCCATAACAATTTGGAAAGCGTGTTGGCCCAGTTGTGTGCTGGGTGGCCTTGGGTAAGTCACTTGCCCTTTCTGGTCCTCAGTTTCACTCATTATTGTCAGGGTAGAAGATCTAAACGGCTCATATTGCTGTTTACCTAACCCCTAAGTCTCAAAAGAGTCTCCAAATGGGCTCTTCAAGTCCTTCCATGAGGTTCCAGCTCCTGTTGAACAATGGCCAAGCCATGTGGAAAAGGAATGTTCTATCTGTGCCATCTGCGAGGAGCCTGGGAAGCAGGGGACTGAACCCTGGGACTCGGGAACCTGCTGGCTCTCTGCACTGGCACTAAAATAATGATGCAATTAGGACACTGCTCCTGACTGTCCCTTGCTTCGCTTGGTTAAGTTAAAAAGGACAAGGAACAGGCGGGTGGGTGCCTCCTCCCAGTGGGACCGGTGCTCCAGGCAGAACTCATCCTGAGGTCTGGGTATCCACAGCCAGGTGGGCAGGGAGGAGGCTCATTACCTGGGGAACAGCCTCCCAGAGCCGTCGGAGGTGGGAGGCACAGAGCTGGGGGGGATGCCGGGGGCGGTCCCCAAGCCAGCCTTCTTTCTCCCCAGAGGGTGAAACAGGCTGAGGGCCTGGACTCTGGCTATCACTGCTGGTGCCCTTCCCACCTGTGTTTCTTGTCTCTGGAACAGAGCGACTCACTCCTTCCCCAGCCCACAGTGGAGTGATGAGCTGGTCCATGGATGGAAAAGGGCGGGTGGCCCGAGAGCTCTGCATAGAGGAGCAGAGAGAACTGGGGCATTAGGGGAAGTTATCACTGTGGCCGTGTGGGGAAGGGCCTCTGCTTTTGTGCAAAGCTGTGGCCGCATCTTAGCGCAAAGCACCCAGCTGACCACAGGGCCTCCCCCGAGCACGCGGGATGCCAGGCAGACGTGGGGCACCTGGAACTAGAGGACGCTCTGGGGTCCTGGGCTGTGACTCCTCTCCAGGGTCACCTCGGGCACTGGCTTGCTTTGTGGGTCCCTGGACATGAGCTCATGCAGAGAGGACGGTTCACGCAGCTTTCCCTGAGCTCCTCCTGGTCACAGGGCCCCTCTGCTGCCTCTCCTCTCCCCACCCTACAGCTGGGGCCTGGTCCAGGCACCACAGGAATGGAAGAGGACTGGGCCCTGTCTGCTGGCCACACAGAAAGGGTGCTGGGTGCGGGAGGTAGGAGCACTAGGCATCATTCCAAGGGGACTGCTTTTGCCCAGGACCGTGGTCAGCGCGGGCTGCTACAAGCAGCCATCACAGTGAGAAGAGCTTAGACCGTGGACACTTAGTCTTCACAGTCTGGAGTCTGGGAGCCCAAGGTCAAGGTGCCCACAGGTCTGGTTTCCAACAAGGACTTGCCTCCTACCTGCAGCTGGCCACCGTCTTGCTGTGTCCTCACGTGGCAGAGACAGAACACGCTCTCTGGTGTCTCCTGCTCTGTGTATAAGGACGCTCGTCCCATCATCCGGCCTCCTGACCTAATCACCTCCCCAAAGCCCCGACTCCGGAGGCCGCCCACACAGGAATCGGGGACACACACATTCAGTCCAGTTGCAGAGGAAGAGATGAAAGAATACGGAATGGCCACTAGCTTGGACCACTGTGTTCCGATGGCAGGAATGTTCTGGAAGGAGTCCAAGAATGAGTACAAGGCAGTTCTCAACAGTCCCTTCCAAACAGGAGTTTGTACAACCTAGGGCCAGGCTGTGAGATGCCCGGGGTGCAAGATTTAAGGTGGCACTCACCCTCAGGGGCCGCCCCTGGGCCTGCACACACTTGAAGGCGAGGGCCTCCTTAAAACCTAAGCCTGCCATCTTGCTTGTCTAGCCTGCCTGGTCCCACCTGTTGTGACCCCTTCCACTTGCCCCGCCTCCCAGCTCTCTTCCAATCAGGAATGCACAGAGCCTCTCCCCCCCCAGCCCCAGGAAGATGGCTTCAGGTCCACCAGGTGGGCCCAGATCTAGCCTCGGGGTGTCAAGGGAACCCACAAAACCACCCACCCCACACATACCAGGCATTGATGGAGGTACCGCCATTGGCCAGCACTGCCCCAGTCTCCCAGGGCACAGGCAGGGCAGGGAGTGGACGATAAGGTGACACCCCAGGCCTCTCCTTTGATCAGGGGATAACCCCGTCCCCACCAGTGAGGAAGATGAAAACTCACGGAATGTCCACTTGGGGCCGAGCTGCCGGCGCCTTCTGCGTGGTGATCTTATTTGATCTAAATACAGTCCGGGAAGGGGGTGCTATTCTCAATTGACAGATAAGGATATGGAGATTGGGAGGTGTAAAAGGACGTGCTCAAGGTCACAGAGAATGTGTGCCTTAGGTCTGATGCCAGGCCGGCCATCTTGAGTCCGGAGGCCGAGTTTTCATTCATTCTCACTCCCTCATCTCCTCTCCGCTCGCTCCTTCAACACATACCGTGTAAGGGCCTGCTGTGTGGCAGGGGCGACTCCAGGAGCTAGGAAGTAAAAACTGAACAGAGAAGCAAAAAACCCACGGGGAGAGTGTGGAGAGGAGACCAGGATGTCGGGTGAGAGAGGGAAGGGCCAGGGTCCTCTCGCTGGCCAGTGAGGCCTGTCCGAGGAGGGACGCAGAGGGCTAGGTAAGCACCCTGGGCAGAGGGCATGGGGTCCGGGGCAAGCAGGGACAGCCAACAACATGGCTGGAGGTCAGAGGGCAAGGCGGAGGGAGCTAACGGAGCCCCGCAAAAGAAGTGGGGTTTATTCTGAGCACGGAGGGAAGTCAATGATGAGGTTTCAATCTCGAAGCAGCAAGATCCAATTTACCAATTAAGAAGATCATGGTGGCCTTGGTGCGCGGACCAGCCGGGAAGCCGATGGCCGTGTGGCGGCCAAGTGGCTCCGGCAACAGTCCTGGCGAGGGCTGGAGAGACGCAGAACGTCTAGAAGAGCTGGGGGTGGAGCGACTTGCTGACTGCCTGGCCATGGGTGGGTAGAGGGAACTGGGTGGAGGCAGGTCCCTTGAAAGTGGAAGGCCACGCGGCCTCACACAGCAAACATCAAAGAGCAAACAAAGACGTCCAAAGGGGTGCTCCGGACTGTCCCTCAGGCAGAACCTCATGCCCGGGGACCTACCCGGATGGGCGACATACGTGGGCCCAGCATGCCAATGGCCTCTGGCTCAAGAGGGAGAGAGCCTTAGTCCAGCAGGCCGGAAAGATGGGCACAGAGACTCTGGTGTACCCCAGTTTAGCTTGTTCATGTAGAACTCTGGTCGCTGCATTTGTCCAGGGTTCCCCATCCTGATCACAGGCAGGAGCGCCCCTGCCTCCCTAGGACAACCTTGCCAGCACCAAGGGAGGCCAGCGCGCGAGGGCGGAGCCTTTAACCGTGCGGAGGCTCCAAGGATCATTATGTCATTGACAACAAAACCGGGGCATTGAGCATTCATCTGGCACAAATGCGCGTCTAATTATACGCCACCTTTCTGAGAGCAGAATGATGCCTTTGATTCGGGGAGGGCAGCGGGCGGCTCCGCCACTTAAGACGCCCGTCTCACTGTGCCTGTTCCTGAGGTACAATGGGAAGCCGGGCCTAATCATGACTTCACGCAGGCGTGCGAAGGGGCGAGGAGGCGGCCCCTCCCGGGTGCACTGAGGGACTTATTTTCAATCTTTTTTAAGAAGTAAGAAAATGCAAACCCTAAGTAGGCTTAAACGTTTTTTTTTCTGAAGCATAATATTATCATACAATAGAGGGGTTATTAAGTTGCATAATACAACTTGTTCCATAACCAGCTTTGGGCGCCATAATCACACTGTATTTCAGGGGCCTCCCTACCTATAGGCCAGGTCACCACAGCGGGGCTGGGAGCCCCAGAGGGCAGCACCCTGATGCTCTGCGAGGTAGGACTGGTCTTCTTTCTGGAGATGTGGCCCGGGGAGGACTTTCTCAAGGACATACAGCACTTTTTTTTTTGTACTGGGGATTGAACCCCAGGGGCATTCTACCTCTGAGCTACACACCCAGCCCTTTTTATTTTTTATTTTGAAACAGGGTCTTGCTAAGTTGCTGAGGGGCTTGCTACGTTGCTGAGTCTGGCCTCGAACCTGTGTCTCAGCCTCCCAAGTACAGGGATTACAGGGCAAGCATATTTTTGATGTTCTGCATCCTCTGTAAATGCGAAGGGGAATCTGGATTCAGTTTGGTATCTCTTCCCTCCTAGGATGCTCCATTCCTAGGCTGCTATTTGGGTTCATCTGTCTTTGAAGCTACCTAGGATCTCAGCTTTGGACCTTGTCAGGATTCCCAAGATGAGATTGTCCTTTGAACTTGAGCATCCTCTCTGGTCCTCCAGCCCCACCCTGGCCCTTACAATCCCTTCCTGCCTCACCCCGTGCTCACTTGACTCCAGCTGCACAGGCCTTCAACCCTGCCCCAGGGCTTTTGCACGAGCTAGCTATCCCCTCAGCCTGCCATGCTCTTTCTGCAGAGTCGCCCATGGCTCCCCTTCAGGCCCCTGTCCAAATGTCACCTCACCGCATCCATACGGCCTTCCCTGCGTCCCCAGTGTAGAGAGCAGCCCCGCTGAAGGCTGGCTCCCCCATCCGCGTTCCTTGTCTCCATCGCCATCTGACCATCTACGCCATCAGTCTCCACTCTCCTGACATTCCCTCGTGTGGTCTGTTGACCCACACTGGGATGACCACAGCATGAGGGCAGGGATTCACTGTGTGCGAGTTTGGGGGTTCACCCGAAGTGAGCGTGGCATGTCGCAGCTCACAGCCACGAGCTCTCCAAGCCTTCATTCCACGTCTACAACATGAGAGGGTGGGGTGAGGACTGTGTGTCTAACGCCACGAGCAGCATGGAATACAGTCAATAGACACCAGCCTCCTACCACCTCCTCTACATGGTGCCAAGAGCCGAGCTGGCCGGGGGCCCCATGGCAGAGCACCGCCGGCCATCTGGGGGCTGGAAGCTGGTGGAGCCCTGGCCCTGGTTTCTCCAGCAGCCACAGCCCAGGCCCAGTCTTGCCGCCAGACCTGGTGCCCAGGGGAGGAGTCCTGGGTTTATGCCACAGCATTCCACAAAGCCCTTTTCCTTGGGCATGGCCCAGGGCTGTGGGAACTGTGCTTTGACTCAGTTTCCCTGACCAGCACTCCAGGCCCTGTGGAACCTGGAGCCCCATCACTAAGCCTCATCCATGGGGGCAAATCCCATCTTCATGTCGCTTTCCTCCCTCTTCCTCGAAGGGGCTGGCCAAGGGCCACCAGCTGGCTAGGACCCTCTCAGTGAGCCTGCTTGTGGGGCCCTAGACATTACCAACGTCCCCGCAACCTGCACACCAGCTACCGAGCTCTGGCCTCGTACATGGCGGGTCCCTGGGTCCTCTGGGTACCTGCCCATTCTAAGCCTTCCCTTCCAGTTCTGAGAAAGCCCACAGTGGCATCCCTGAGTTCTGACCAGGGTACCAGCCCCGGGGGCGCGACTCCAGACCTTGATCTGCTCAGGGCGGAAGGATGAGACTGCACCCACAGCGCCCAGCACAGTATCTGGTGCACACAGAACCATTTGCTGCGTGGATACAGGGAGGGGGTACAAGAATGTTTCCGGTTATTTGACAGATAAACTCGGTGCGGGGGGGGGGGCCCGTGGGAGCAGCTCCCGATCACTCTGTTTCCAGATGGAAAACCGAGACAGCCAACAGCTCGCTTGAGACTTGGGGAGTGGGGCTGGGTGCCTGGAAGCAGCTGCAGGGTGTTGCCCGGGCAACAGACGGCTGTCTGCCGGATTCGGGGATTTAACTCTTCCTTGCACCAAACACCAACTGGAGATGCCTGAACAGCTGTGCCTGCTTCCGACAGACAGGCCAGGGAGAGACGCCTGCGAGGCTGCGGCGCCTGGCCCGGGCCCAGTGAAGGCGCTTCCGACTTCCGCACCATCCCTGTCTCACACCAGCAGGGCCACCCGGCTCCCCAAGATCTGAAGAATGGTCTTCAGCACCCCAACACTGGGTCCTCCCAAGCTCGCCTTGCAGCCCCAGTGTGGGAGGCTGAGCTGGGAACCTTTTCAGGTGAACTAAGCCAAAGATCCGGATGGTTCTCAGACATCAGGTGCACCCAAATTACTCGGGTAGGGAGGGGACTGCAAAACACAGATTGCAAAACACAGAAACTCTGGGTACCTCCCCCAGAGTTTCTGATTCAGTGTGTCTGGGGCGAGGCCCAGGAATTTGCATTTCTGTTTTTGTTTTGTTTTATGGAACTAGGGATTGAATCCAGGGGCACTCTACCTCTGAGCTACTCCCCCAGACCTTTTTACTTTTTATTTTGAAAAAGGATCTTGCTAAGTTGCTGAGAGGCTTGCTAAGTTGCTGAGACTGGCCTCAAACCTGTGATCCTCCTGTCTCAGCCTCCCAGGTACTGGGATTATAGGCATGCGCCACCATGCTTGGCTAGGTATTTGCATTTCTAACAAGCTCCCAAATGATGCAGATGTTACTGGTCCATGGACCACCCTTTAGGTCACTATAGAGCCTCGCCACTCAACGCGCGGGCCTCACCCTAACAGTGTCAGCATTTGGAAATCAAGTAGGGAATGCAAGTTCTTAGTGTTCCGGCAGCATTCTTACAGCTATAATCAAAAAGATTTGCCACATAACTTAGAGGAAAGAAGATTTATTTTCTTATGGTTTGGGGTTCAGTCCATGTGAGGCCGGGGACCACGGATCTCAGGGCATAGCGGTGGGAGGCAGAGAGAGGGAGAGCACGTGGGCTGCGCTCCTCACATCATGGAGACCAGAGCAAGAGAGGGAGCAAGGGGAGGAGGAACCAAATATAATCCCCAAGACTGCACCCCAGGAACCCACCTCCAGCCACACCCTACTGGCCTACCAGGTACCACCCAGGTAAATCCATTACAGTGGATTTCTCCCCTGCTGGGATTACAACCCTCAAGACTCAATTACAAGAGCTCCAAACACCAGTTTATGAGCTCTTCAAGGAGCAGTTCTATATCTAGCCAGAACACGTGGGTACTGCCCTCAGACCTCCAGAGTAGAATCTCGGGGGGTGAGGTTCAGGAACCTGGGTTCTCACAAGCCCTCTAGGGGATTCTGATGCACACTGACATTTGAGAACGGGGTGGTATGAAATTTCACCACATATTGGAGTCACCTGGGGAACACTGAATGCCAAGGTGGCACCCGGATCTGTGGGGGTGAGAGCAGGCCTCCGTCATTTCCAAAGCTCCCCACGTGACGTGACAGTCACATGCAGCCACGTTGAGAACCCTGGTCTAGGAGCCAAGTGTGGTCTTGGGACCAGCAGTATCAGCATCACCTAAGAGCATGCTGGAAACGCGGACTCTCGGGCCCTCCATCTACCAAACCAGCATCTGTGATGTCGCTGATCCCTGAGTGACGGATATGCACAGTAAGGTGTGACATCCATTGATCCAGAGACCTCCCTCCAGCCCTTTCCTACTACTGGGACGACCTATGAACAAAGCACTCGTCTTCTCTAAGGCTCAGTTTACCCATCTGTTAAAATGGGGTCACTATGTAGACTAGGCAACTGTGCACCCCTCCCACAGTGGCTACGTAATTCAGCAACACGTGCTTCATGTAGGGGCTTGACAAGTGGCCGCGGGAAAATCCCCAAGCCTTGCAGAGAGCCCCCAGGGCTGCCTCAAGCCCTTTTAGCTGCCATGACCCCCTTGGACTGATGTTCTTCGGAGCTCAGCCAGAAAGTGGGAGCTGGAAGGGCCAAGGCTGCCTGTAGGTCACGCAGGAGGGCCCCGAGGTCAACTTGGAGGAGCAAGACCAGGAGGCCAGTGTGGCAGTGCCAGGGCAGAGTGCAGGGGCAGGAGCACCTGGCCTGGAGCCAGGCTCTGCCCACAGCAAGTGGGAAGGCCCCAGGACAGCAAGAAAGCCCTGCATCAATGCCCAAATGTGGGGTTTTCGGTTTCTGAATTCTTTTCCAGAAGGTTCCCACTCCTGCTGGGCAGGAGGGAGGCCTAAGATAGGGGGCATGGCTGGGCAAACCCTTTGGAGGTCAGAGACCTGGCCCTGAGGTGTGCTGGAACCATTCTGCCTTGGCTCCCCCTCGGGTCAGAGCCCCAGAGCCTCAGGGCTGTCAAGAAGAACTCCCACTGCAAACCTCTAAGAGGGCGAGGCCCCTGCACCAGCTGTCTCTCCTGCTCAGAGGCCCCTCTGAGGGTCTTCCTGCTCCTCCTTGCCGGGGGTCTGTCTCCCTGGGCCCAGGGCTCAGAGCATGGCTATCACTTCCTTCCCACCGTGTCGCCTGGCCCAGGCTGACTGGCATTCTAGCCAGCTTCTCTGGTTCCTTCTGTAGCCTCCCTGGTTCTCCTTCCTCCCATCAGCCAACCCAGGTCTCCCACCACTGAAGGGACAGGTGCATTCGTAGACAGGACACAATTCACCCATTTGAAAAATTAAGAACAAAGAGACTATCATTTTAATCAACAAGTTATAGAGAAAACAGTCCTGTCTCTGTTCCCCGTGGCTCTGGATCCTCCCGTTTGCCAGCAGGTCCTCTCCCCTGCCCTGTGCCCCAGGGGCCAACCCCTATGTCCCCCTCTCGGGAATCCCTTGGGCTGGGTTTAGTTCATGGGAGCACGGGAGGAAGCGTGGGAAAGGAGGGGAGGGAGGCTGGCTGTGCCGCTGACTCGGCTCCTGTCAGCGGCCTTCTCTCTGACCATCTGGCCCTCGCCCTTTGGCCAGGGCTCTTGCAGCTCCCCCTCCCAGCTCCCACCCCCAAGATGGTGCCTAAACTCCGCCCACATCAGCACAGTTACCCCAGCTCCCAGTTAGGGAGGGCTCACTTCCTACTGGATCCTGATTGGTCTGCCGATCAGGGAGAGTGAGGGAAAGAAAACCAGACTGTGGGGAAGAAGGAAGAATGGTCTAGAGAAGAAAGAAGGGAGAAGGAGCCCGTTTCCAGGCATGGGCTCAGGCAGGCGTGGGCTGGCTGGCCAGGCTCTGGGGCCTGGGGAAGCAAGCCCCGTCCTTCTGAACAGCTGGCTGCCTCTCTCTCCATCACAGAGTGACCGTCCTTTGGCTTTTAACTCAGTATGTTAAATGAAGACCTATTTTCCACTGAGAAGCTGCAGTTTACAAAGGGGCCAAAATGTCTGAGATTGTTAGGAACATTCTTAGGAGATTCAAGCGGAGGGCCCCAAACTTGAGTGCGCCCATCCCACATACTTGAGGTCTGTAACAAGAATCCCGATTCTCAGAAAGTCCCTTAGACAGCCTTATTTCCTAGGTCAGAGGCTGAGCCTGGAAATCGGTGTTCTTATGAGCACCCCAGGGGTCCCGGGCAGGTGGTCCTATGGAGAAGCTCTCTCCAGGTCCCTCGCCCACCGACTGCCAGGTGCTACTCGATTGCTCTCTGTGGCTGCCCAGATTCTCTGGTTTTCTCAGACCAGGTTGGGTCTGGCTGGGGGTAGTACCCAGTGGTCTCCAAAGAACTCTGAGAAAAGGACCATTCAGGGGGAGATTTAGTTAAAGGTGATGGATTTGATCCTATAAATTAATAGATGCGAGCTCTCCCTGTGCATCAACAGGGCATGACAAATGTGGGTGTTTATCTTACACAGGCATGCCTGGCCGGAACCACGGTTTAGGAGATAAAGAGATTGTGGAGGAAGTTCCTAAGACAGCATTTAGGGAAAGTAGGTCATTATGAAAGGCCAAAGGAATGGGGAAGTCAGCCGAGAGACAGAACTGAAACCACGCCTCCAATGTGAAGGGGTTCGACAAAGGACATAAGTCTCCTGGTTGAGGACTGAGCCTGGGGTGCAGCCTCTATCCAGTCAGAGGACACCAAGGCCAGGGGTGTGCTGAATAGGAACAGGTATCAGCCTGGCTCCCAGCCGAAGGGTGGCGCATCTGCAGTCCGACACAGGCTGCACAGACCTCCCTCAGAGCCGTGGGGAGCCTGGAGCCTGCCGGGAGATCAGGTGAGCATGTCCCAGCTTCCCAGTGGATCCTTCATGGAAACCTCTGTGGACCACAGAGGCCCCAGCCCCACTGAGGTCCACCCATTCAGCGACATCGCTCACTGCAGGCACAGGGCACTCCGAACCGATCGTTCTGGGCAGGCCATGGACGCCCTGCCAGCTGTGGGTGCTGTGGACTCTCTTCAAATACCCTGGCCCTTCTCCATGCCCTGGGCCATCTGGCGTTCTACAGGCCAAGAGATGGACACAGTGCCTCAATGGTTCAGAGGCATCTGCCATCCTAAAAGGACAGGGACTAGACCTTGGAGCAACACCATGCTGGGCCGGGGGGCTGGGGCATGGGACCTGTGCACCAGACCCAACCAGCCATGGGGTGACTCCATGGAGGCCGCCCCAGCCCTCCGCATCATGCCCTTAAATGAAGGGATGGAACCTACCATAGGATTCCACAAATTTTATTCCCTTCCACGTGCCTGGTACTGTCCTAGGTACCAAGGCACAAAGCCTCACATTAACAGCACAGCAGGCCTCCTCCAAGAATTTAAACACCAAACGCCCATGACCCAGAAATTCCCAACTCACTAGAGACACCAATGTTTGCAAGACACAGCGGGAAGCCTGTTCGTTCCTGTAGATCTCAACGTTTTTCCTCATGGAGGTGGATTATTAATTCATTAAATATTTATCAGGCCTCAGTTTTGTCACAACATACATAGGCTAAATTATTTTAATTACCTTCCCTGGAATAAGAAATGCCTTCCCTGGGATGAGAGGTAATGTTTTTACTCTTGGATTTTATGAAAGAGTAAATTAGAAAGGCGCTTTTGAAAAAGGGCTCTGTTTTAGTCAGACATCCTTCTTTCTGCCTTGGATATAGGACTCGGATAAAAAAAAAATTCCTCAGTGCCAGGAAGATGTGTCTCTTTTAATGAATCTGAAGCACCCTTTTATCAGAAAATATGACATGTTTCCCTTTTTGCCACAGGTGTCAGGAAGCTCAGAGGTAATGGAGCGCTCAACTGCAGTCATGTTCAATTCAGGAGCCTGGCACGTCTATCTCCCGCCTCTTCTAACTGGGTCTTAAAAGTCTGTATTCTTTTACGTTTCCTGTACCTGTACATTTAAGCTTTTGAGTGGGCTCAATACATTTTGTTTTTGTTTTTTTTTTGTGTGTGTGTGTGTGTGTGTGGTACTGGGGATTGAACTCAGGGGCATTCTACCTCCAAGCTACAACCCCAGCCCTATTTTTTATTCTTTATTTTGAAACAGCGTCTCACTAAGTTGTGGAGGGCCTCACTAAGTAGCTGAGGCTGGCTGCAAACCTGCAATCTCCTGTCTCAGCCTCCCAAGTACTGGGATTACAAGCGTGCGCCACCACGCCCGGTTGGCTCAATGCATTTTGGTCTTGAGTAGGGAGATATATCCCAGGGTGTCACAGAACGTGAAAACAGAAGGGACCATCCAATTCTCTAGGGGAGGAAACTTGGGCCCAGAGAAGTCAGGCAACTCACCTGACGCTGAACGGTGGTTTGTGACAAAAGGGGGCGCTGGCCTCAAGGCCGAGTCTTGGCCCAGCAGTCCCAGCTCTCTCCCCTTTGCCACTGTTTCCTGGGGACTCTGGAGGTACTGATGGGGACACTAGGATCCCACAAGGGTGGGATGTGAGCTCTGCATGCTAAGGGGGGTCACTGGCTGCACCCCCTGCCCTGACCTTTGCTCAGACCTTGGATCACTGAGGAGCCAACTGCAGGAACGGGGAACTCACCACTGGGACAGGAGTGTGTCATTCACTGCAGCAGGTGTCTGACATGACAATGAGGTGTTTCTTGGGACCAAATTCCTCAATCTTGATTTCCTAAAGTGGGCTGCCCAGCCCCGTCTCCTAACCACATCTCTCTCCACCACTGGGAAATCCCACTGGGACCGGAACCCAGAAGTGACACCCCTCACTGTGCAGCACCACAGACCTGCTGTGAACTATTTCTGCACCGAGAACCACTCACCAGGGGCCAGGATGCCAAGTGCCCCCGCCCCAACCACACCAGCTCGGCCCAGTGACCTCCCTTATGATCAGCGGGTGCCTGGGCCGCACTCGTCCCATAGATTGATTATCGCCCCAGCCTAATGAAACACAGCTTTCTAGAAGAAATGGCATGAAATCTGGAGTTTGACCTTCAACCAGAGTCTGATCCTTTGACTTGCCAGTTACCAACCTCTGACTTTGGGTGCTTACTTAACCTCTTACTGAGTTCATATGAGGTAGAAAGAACGTATATAAATGTGCTCTGTAAGCCGGGTGTGGTGATGCATGCCTGTAATCCTAATACTTAGGAGGTTGCGACAGGAGGATTGCAGGTTTGAGGACAGCCTCAACAAGTAGTGAGACACTCATCAACCTAGTGAGACCCTGTTTCAAAATAAAAATAAAATAGGGCTGGGGGTGTAGCTTGGAGGTAGAATGCCCCTGGGTTCAATCCCCAGTGCCACCAAAATAAATAAATAAATAAATAAATATGCTCTGTAAATTCTAAAGGCCACTGGTCATCACCATCGGGTCTTGGGATGAGTCAGTCTAGGGGGATTGGACAAGCTGTTGATGGACATTCTTACACTGAGAAAGGATGGAATATTCATACTATTCATCCTTAAACAGGAGGGAATCCTGACGTGTGCTATAACATGGCGGGACCTTGAAGATGCTATGCTGAGGAAGCCAGACCCAGAAGAGCAAATACTACATGACTCCACTTCTAGAACTAGAGTGGTCAAACTCACAGAGACAGAAAGTAGAATGGGGGTGACCAGGGGCTTGAGGGACAGAGGTGGGGAGTTAGCATGAATGGGGACAGAGTTCGGGAAGATGAAGGCGTTCTGGAAATGGATGGTGGAAATGGTTGTGCAATTGCGTGAGCATGCTGAGCGCCACTGAACTGTCTACTCAAACATGGCTAAAGTAAAAAGCCAGGCGTGGTGGCGCACGCCTGTAATCCCAGTACTTGGCAGGCTGAGACAGGAGGATCCCAGGCTCAAG
>PVJS01000014.1:174931-259032 GCA_004027185.1 Glis glis
TTTTATACATATATATATATATATATATATATATATATATATATATATATAAAATCTGCAGTACTAGGGATTGAACCCAGGGGCATTCTACCTCCGAGCTCCACCCCCAGCCCTATTTTTTACTCTTTATTTTGAAACAGGGTCTCACTAGTTGCGGAGGTCTCACTAAATAGCTGAGGCTGGCCATGAACCTGCGATCCTCCTGTCTCAGCCTCCCAAGTACTGGGATTAAAAGCGTGCGCCACCACGCCCGGCTATCAATAAGAAAACTGTAAAGAGCTATGCCGGAAGTTATGCTCCACGGGTGGCAGGGAAAGCCTGGAGTCCAGGCACGTTTCGCGCATGGCACTTGTGGCACTGAATATGCCCATTCAGTGGTAGTTTTGCCCTTCTGGTATCTTAGGATTATCTTTGATAGATGAGGCTTAAGAACAGACTCTCCTGGACCGACAGGATGCTTCTGCACACCCCTCAGAAACGTTCCTGAGAACACGCACTGCAGGACTGGAGTTTAATCACCAGGAATCGACGGGACACCTATCCTCAAACAATGAACTTGGCTCATGTTGTAAACTGAGAATTTAAAGCGACCTGCTACTCTTGTCACCTACATCCCAGTGTCTCAGTTGAACGTCACCAAGCATGACCAAACAGCTGTGAAAGAGAGAAGATGCCATACTCCTTCTAGGACGGTCACCAAGACGCCACCGCCTGAGAGCCTGCAAAGGTTCCCCTCAGTCTCTGGCTCCACGGCCCCAGTCTGAGAAGGTAGGAGGGAGTAATATTAACTGAGCCAGGCTCCCCATCCGTTCTCCCAGCCCATCTTCCCGACCGCCCTGTGGCCTGTTTTGTCCCATCTCCGAGGCAGGAAAGCTGAGGCACAGGGCTGCAGTATTCCTGCGCATCCTCTGTGCTGGCACAGTGTCCAGGTGCTCCACGGATGCTCCCTCCTTCTCCTGGATATTATTATCACTCCATTTTTTCTTTTTCGTTGACACATAGCAGTTGTCCATACTTGTGGGATACGGTGTGATCATTCAAAACATGCGCACAATGTGTGTCAATCCGAGGAGAGGAAGAAGCATTCCCCCCCCCTTAGACATGTATCATTTCTTTGTGTTGGGAGCCTTCAAACTCCTCTCTTCTGGTTCCTCATAAAATATATACTAGGTTATTATAACTGTAGTCACCCTATTTATTATGCTGTAGAACACTGGAACTCATTTCTCCTAAGTGGATTTGGGTACCTGCTACCCAACCCCCTCTACCCCTCCTACCCTTCCTGGCTCTAGCGGCCACACTTCTACTCTCTTCTTCTTTGAGATCAACTTATTTAGCTTCCAAATATGAGTGACAACACTCAGTATTTGTCTTTCTGTCCCTGGCTTATTCAAGTTATCATAATGACCTCCAGTTCCACCCACATTGCCACAAATGACAGGATTTCATTCTTTTTTATGGCTGAATAATATTCCCCTGTGTAGACATACCACATTTTCTTTATCCATTTACTTGCTAATGAACACCTCAGTTGAAATTAAGGATCAGAGAGGCTAAACCACTTATTTATGATCATACAATGAGTGATCAAGCCAGATTCAAACACATGCTTTGCAACTCTTCAGTCTCCCCTCTCACCATGTCCCAGTTGGGTCTGTGAGGAGATGGGACAGAGGGCAGGGGTGAAGACCTTAGAAGGGAACTGGGGTTCCACTGAAGCTAGTGGACTCTGATGTATAAATCCTAATAGAGCACTGGGCTGTGCAGGTCTGGCTTTGATGACAAGCCAGGGGTGACAGTAAAGCACCTCCTTAGGAGTGTTCGATGAGCCAGGCCTGGATGGATGGGCCTTTCACGATGGACAGGTGGAGGAACAGGGGAGAGGAGCAGGCCTTGTCCTGGGTCACACAATGGGACCAGCCCCAGCCCATTCTCCACTGAGCTTCCTATCAAAACAGGGTGTGAGCGGCAGAGTTGTGAGCCCACCAGCTCAGCAGGAGGCCGGTGCCCCGGGCAGGCAGGGATTCCCCTCCCTGGCCAGCGCGGCACCAGGCCCTGCCACAGCCTCTCCACCCGCGGCTCAGTCACGCGCTGGGCTCTGATTTTGCAGGAACAGTGACATTTTATTTCTTCCTGATGCCCAGCTTTGGCGGGGGAGAGGCGACAGGTGAGGAGCTGGACAATCCCCAGGGCACCTGCAGAGCCTCCCCTCTCCCTCCCGCCCTCCCTCCCTCTTGCCCAGAAATGTTACTACAGTGAGATTCGGTTTCTTTTCCAGGAGCTGCTTCCTTGGAAAAGGCGCCATCAGGGGCCAGCAACCGGGGCCAGGGGAGAGCAGCCCAGAGCCCTGGGCTGGTGGGGACAGGGGGAGGAGTGACCTCCCCGGGTTGGAGATCTGGTGGGATGACGGCAGAGTCCTGGAGCTGGCTGCTGGTGGTCCTGCAATGTACACACCGCCACTCAACTCTACACCTACAAGTGGTCAAAATGGCAACTTTTACGTGACATACATTTTACCACAATTTGGATTTTTTAAAACATTTTTAAAAGAACAACTGGGTCCAAATCCCAGCTGTGCCACTCGCTGGCATGTGACCCAGGGGATCAGCTTGGCCTCTCTGAGCCTGGCTTTCTTCCTCTGGAATGTGGTCCTTGCTGCTAGAAAGCTGCTTGGGCTACAGGACCTGGGACACAGCTCCAACAGTCATGCCCATAGCAACAGGAGACCAGAGAGGGACCGGGGCTTCACACTGGAGGACAGTCCTGGCTGAGGGGAGAGGGCCTGAGGGACGAAGAGGGGACGATGTAGCCCCAGGCCGCCCTACCCCACTGCTTCTCCCAGCAAATAATTAAGCAGCATTGAGGCGGACTGCAGCTACCTGTGAATAAATGTGACTCTGACACAATCTCCAGCGCCTCTAGAAATCAGGTTCAAGTGAAGTCCCCGTGCAACAGCAGAGAGACGTTTCCAGCCTCTGTCCTCCAAGGGAGTGAGGCTGTGGCCCCTCCGCCTGTGCCTCGTATTTCCGCAGCTTGAGCCAGCTCGCAGCTCAGAAGGGAAATCATACCCCCGCTCAAGCCCACGTGGCTACACAGGCCTGCACGACTCCTCTGTGAGGCAAAGGGAAAGGGAGAACTCATTCTAGCCAGGTTCAGAATCAAAGGGGAGGCCAAGCCCCTCTGCAGGAGCCCAGGCCTCAGGGAGCCAGGAGACCTGAACACACACCCCAGCCCAGCCTGCGCACGCAAGTCCAGACTGCTCAGGCCATGGCCGCCCTCGCCGCATGTCGCCAGTGACTTGGGTTCGAATCTCTGCTCTGTGCTCGCACAATTCGCTCAGTCTCTATCACCCTTCCTAGAACAAAACTGGCTCCTTGGGGTCGTGGGAGGATTTGATGGGGTCAGGAATGGGAAAGTATGTTTGTTGAATGAATGACTGTTGGCAAACCAGCCCAGCTAGGCGCCTGCAGCCCTCCTTCCCACCCCATCACCGGCCTCTGAGCCCACATCATGGTGGGGGTTCCTGGAGCGGAAAGCGGCCCCGGAGGAGCCCAAGCAGCAGCCCATCTGCAGGATGGGAGCCTGGGAGCAGAGGCACCTGCACTCCGCCGGGGCGGTGGAGCTGTCTCCACCCGCTGCCGGGACCCCCAATGTTCTGCACTTGTTCATCTCACAAACACGCATCAGTCTGCTCTGACAGTCTCTCCACCCAAGAGTTCAAAGTCCATGGTCTAGGAAGAGCCACCAGGTGGCCACCATGTCTCGTTCCTGGAAGAACAAATATCAGGAAGACACCACAGTGACTTCCTGGTGTCCTTACTCCTAAGCCAGCTCACTTGCTTACTCACTTGCTACGTCTGCCTCTGTCTCTCTTGGCAAGCCAGCTTGGAGAATTTTCCTTTGATTCCTCCAAAATTGATGTGGCTTCCCTGAGAGATGTGGAGGCCTGGGGAGACCACCGGGGCTCAGCTGAACCAAGAAGCCCACGAGAATTCACTCAGTGGTCTCGCTGAGAAGGCGCCCAGGAGGCTGGCCACTCCCCCACTTCTCAATCACTCACCACCCCCTGAGCATGGGCCACCGAGGTAGCATGACCACCAAGGTCCAAGAGCACCCCCAGAGGGCCGAGTGGCAAGCCCCAGATCACAAGGCTAATAAGGTTTTCGGACTTCAAGTCAGGGCCCTTTTGCATCCTTAAGAGCCCTCATCTAGTCGAAGCTCCCTTTAGGAGCAGCCTCAGCACCTCTACGTTGGTGGGCACCCCAGAGCTGCCCAGGCCGGCACCCATGTTCCACCAAGATGGGACCCAGGGAGTGCCAGCTGCCTGGAACCATGAAGGCCCTCAGTAGCAGTCTAGAGTCCAAGGCTGCAGGTCCCCTGAACCCCCAGGACCACTCTGCCCTCTAGGGGCCAGCTGGGGAGCACCCATGGAGAATGACAGGTGTTCTCCAAGCCCCAAACAAGCGAACAAACAAGAAACAGTCTATCAGCGGGCCAAGGGAGGTGGTGAGTTCCCCACCACTGGAGGGATTTGGGATGAGACTAAATTACAGCCCTAGATGTGACTCAAAATATATGACAACAGGCTGGGCATGGTGGTACATGCCTATAATACCAGTACTTGGGAGGCTGAGACAGGGAGGGTCGCAGATTTGAGGTCAGCCTCAACAAGTTAGCCAGATGCTCAGCAACTTAGCAAGACCCTGTTTCAAAAATAAATAAAAACAGCTAGTGTGTAGCTCAGAGGTAGAATGCCCCTGAGTTCAATCCCTAGTACCAAAAAAAAAAAAAGAAAAAAGTGACAGCTGATGCTGCACCTGTACCAACCAATGGGCAAGAATGGTCTTCAACAGCCCGACAGCGGGACAACTAAATGTGTCAACTGTCACCTCTAAGTGCCTACAGGGCTAAGGATCCCATCTCCACTGGGCTAGCATCAAGGCTGTTCTAGAGTGGAGACAGTGTAGGGTTGTGGAAAGAAGACGACTTTGGAGTCAGACAATAACTTGGGAAACTTACCCACTGTGATTGGAGATGACATTTCCCTCCCAAGTATGTGTAAGGATTGGATGGGCTAGTTTTTTGAAAAGTCAAAGTGCACAGTAGGCCCTCAGTTAATGGCAGACATAGTTTCAGCAACAAGTGGAGAGTCAGGCTGTGGCACCAGCAAACTCATCCACATCTCTCCAGCTTTCGGATTTTTGCCTTTTTTTTCCCCCGCGGTACTGGGGATAGAACCCAGGGGCATTCTACCTCCAAGATACACCCCCAGTCTATTTTTTATTCTTTATTTCGAAACAGGGTCTCACTAAGTTGCAGAGGGCCTCACTAAGTGGCTGAGGCTGGCCGCGAACCCTGATCCTCCATTCTCAGCCTCCCAAGTACTGGGATTCCAAGCGTGCGCCACCACGCCCGGCTTAGACTTTTGCCATTTGGATGAATATCATAACCCGAAAGGGTCAGCTTGGTTTCATGTCCTCATTCCATCAGTGGGAAGAACGGAAATAGGAAGTGACTCGCCCTGGCTCCTACGCACCCCCTGAGGTCCCAGTGACACCAAGTGACAGTCTACACCCCCAACCACCACCTAAACCCTAACTCGCCAGGATTCAGAACAGATTTATAGGAGAGAATAGATTTATTGCCCGATATGCATATTTAATGACTTTCAAAGATAGTTCATAAATATACCATGCAATTTATTGGTATTTAATGTTATGCATTAATGAAAAAAATTTAAGCCATCCAACACTGGCCAATTTGAAAAAAACTTAATAGAACATTCAATAACTCTTGTCAAGACTTAATAAATTCCCATGGATTTATACATCCTGTGAAGTGTACTCCATCTCAAACAAATTAAATAATACATGTGATAGGATGGGGGAGGAGGCAGACAATTTGTTGAGGCCTGATTTAATAGGAAATAGGTGTGTTTTATCACTGGGACTTTTTATTAGGGTCTCTTAAGCACTCCCTTCTAGAGACAGAGAGGCAGGCACCCGATGCAGGGCTCCAGGTGGCCATGCTGGGTGTGGCTGTGTCTGGTTTCTTCTCTCCTCCCTCCGGGTCTGTCCTGCCCTCTTCTTTCCCCTGCATTGGCTCTTCACTTTGATAAAAGTGTCATCCTCTGCTTCAGCCACTACCCTGCCACTCACCCTCCCCACCCCAGAGGCAGCCCGATGAGCCCTCTGCTGAGGTTGACATGTGGCCTTGTCTGTTCCTCTTCTGCCCAAGAAACTTTGAAGGCCCTCTGACCTACAGGCAAGGCCACCCTCCTTAGTGGAACTTCCAGGCCTCCCGAATGCCATCCCGCTCCCTTCTCAGCCACAGCACTACAGAATCCCACACAAAAGGTCCCCTTTGCACAAATGACCCTGCAGCTGTGGCCAGCCCCATCTGGGCTCCTCCTCCCAGGTCCCTGATAGCCCAACTTCTATTAAGTCCTGCTTGTCCTTAAGGACCCAGCCCATCTTTAGTGCCTCCTCTCTCTGCAGTCTGAGCTGAACCTCTGGCTGCAGAAGTCCTTGACTGTGATTCTCCTGGGGGGGAGGGGGGTCTTGTACTGCTCCACCCCTCTCTCTGCTGCCTCCCAATAGGAAGCTGCTCCTTGTCCCCGCCCCACCCTACAGGGCCCTGTGGGGCTCAATATGCATTTGTGGAAAGAATACTTGTATAAAAACAATTCATGTTCCTCTGTCTTTGCAGAAAAAAGCAGACAGACGTCTTGCCCTGGCGCCCCCCTGTATATTTGGTCCTACAGGCAGCCAGTAGGTTCCTGGCTCCTGGAGGAACCCAGGCCAGCTCCCACTGGGATGAGGCAGCAAGAATGCCCCATCAGACCCCATCCCTTTGGCAGTTCTCCCTCCAGTCAGGTCCCTTAACAATACTCTTGTCCCTTCAGCAACCAAGACAATGGGCAAGTCGCTTCCCCTGTCAGGGCCATTTCCTTGTTGGGAAAGTGGGCTGGGCCCTCCCTGCCTCCTTCTTGCCTTCTGGTGGCGCCACATGAAATCCTATGTTTGCAGGTGTCTTGAGGAAAGGCCGGGCTGCCTGGGACTGGCCCTGGCCCCCTGCGGACCCTTCAGCCACCTCAGCCCCTCGAACCTGGGCTCTGGGCACCAACCTAGTGCCTTGGGGAGAGGCGATGCTGGCTGTGGGCTCTGGATCAGACTCGCAGGTCTTTCCAAGGCTGGGGAGTCTGCTCCTCCTGGTGTTTCTTGGGGACTTACAGGAGCTCTGGAGGAAGGCGTTGCTAGTTCGCCCGCTCTCACTCAAGCAGGCTGCTGCAGCCTGCCATGCTTCACCTGGCTTCACACCAGACCCCAGGCAGATGTCTCCAGCCCAGGGGGCTCCCCACTGAGACCCACAGACACACAGGAAGCTGATGAGGAGATACACTTCAAGACAGGCTCAGAGGGGAGCCGCCTCAGGGAGCTCTTCATAGGAGGGGACATGCGAGCTCGGCGCTGGAGCATCAGGGGCCTTTGGCAGAGGGAGCCTGGGGAGGGACCGGCTTACCTGCCTGCAGGGGTAAGGGGCAGAGATGGATCCGAGAGGCCCTCTGTGTCGCTGGAGGAGGGCTCTGAAATCAAGGCAGAGGTGTCCGTGCAGGATCCCAGGGTGATGAAAGGGAGCTATCAACAGAGGCTACCCAGGGACTGAGCTGATCTGGCCGATATGTAAGAAAGGCCACTCGGGCACATCACGAGGACAGGGGTTCTCAGCGACTGTGTTCATGGCTGTCTCCTCAACACTAAGACTGGGCTTAGCAGATAGTAAGTGTTCGATGTACTGTGGAATGGATTAGGATTGATGGATTATGAGTTCTATCTACCTATGTATGTTGTATCAGTTATGACTGATGGATTATGATACCTAAATTGTATAGATTATGACATCTATCCATGTACCTGTGCATCTATGTTATATGGATTATGATATCTAAACTATATAGATTATGACTGGTGGATTATGTTATATATTCATGTCCCTATCTGTGTTGTATGGAGTATGACTGGTAGATTATGATATCTATATATGTTGTGTGGATGATGATGATTTCGAGGCTGGAGGGACTAGAGACAAGGATACTGAGAGGCGGCAGTGGGACTCTGTAGGCAGTGGCAGCAAAAGAGAGAGAGAAGAAAGCCCAATATTGTTCTTTCCTAAATTCACAGGGGCAAAATACCAGGCAAATAGAGATTTTTTTCATCTTTATGTTCCTATCCCACTCTCCCCCAAAACCTTTGTTTTCTGCTATTTCAACTAGCTCAGAAGATGGGAGGAGAAACTCAGACACAGGTAAGCATGGCTTTAATGCACACGCGGGGAAAGAATCGATGTTCTGCAAATGGAATTATTCATAGATGCTGTGGCAGGATTAGCTCTGTCAATAGTCCCTGTAGCTTGGGAGCCACGGCAGTATTCCAGGTTGACTTGGTAATGACCAGGAGTGAAGAGAGCCAGGCTTCGGAAAGGGGGGTTCCTGGGAATCAGCCAGATCTCACTGAACCCCACAGACAGGATTAGAGAGAAGTAGTTTAACAGCAAAAGTCATTCTACCATGCTCTAATCTCTGATCTCCTGAAATCTAGAAATTAATAAAATTACAGGCTCAGTGATCTAGAATAAATCCCCCAAATTCAATGTCAACTCTACTTTCCAGGTGATAGCATGAAACAGAATTTCTTTTAAAGATGTCCAGGCAGTGACAGTCTAGCCTCTTCTCATAACTGTCCTAGTGGCTGATCACCCTTGTCACCAGCAATTTCTTCCTAACAGCTAAGTTAATCCTTCATGCCCTAGCTTAAGTTTTTCTTCAATTACTCCTTTCTCCAGTGGAAGTGCCACATCTTGTGGTAAATAATAGGACCTATGATTATGTAGAGAAGTTACATCTCAACTCCAAATGATGGCTGATTTTTAAAAAATGGGCAAATTGAGCCAGGCATGGTGGTGCACACTTGTAATCCCAGTACTTGGGAGGCTGAGACAGGTTGGGTCGCAGGTTCGTGGCCAGCCTCAGCTACTTAGTGAGGCCCTCCGCAACTTAGTGAGATCCTGTTTCAAAATAAAGAATAAAAATAGGGCTGGGGGTGTAGCTCAGAGGTAGAATGCCCCTGGGTTCAATACCTGGTACCACAAAAAAAAAAAAAAATGGGCAAATCCATGAGTTGTGCTTTTATCCTAAAGACCAGTTGTTAAGAGAAAAAAAAAATGGTCACTTGCATGAAGGCTATTTGGAGTTGCAAAGTCTCGTGGCCTACACAAAGCAAGGCTCGCACCTCCAAACACACTCTCTTGCACTCAGGCTGTGGGCACCCCACAAGCCTTAGTTGCTTCCCTAAGAGAGGCTGAGGCCAGCACAAGGGCTGCGCTCCACTCCTGTGTGATGGCCCTCAAGTCACCTCGGCTTCAAAGGCAGATGGCACGTGGCAAAGTTGATATGGGACAGCAAAGTAAAACCAAGGAAAAGATCCAGCGGGAACCGCACTTCCCCTCTGGCTTCGCCCAGCTGAATCATTTCCAAGAAAGCAAATGAAATGCTTAGTCTCACAAGAAAGAAGGCAATCTGGGGAGATTTCCGACGTGTCCTGAGGTTTTCATCTAAGATGTCATAATATAAAGCAGTTTTAAAAGTGACAGGCGCGTTGACTTTCTGGGCTTCAGGTCCTACCGCTGTGAGAAAGAGAAAGCGCCAGGAAGCTTCGGCGCCACCCCGCCCCCAACACCTGTGCTTCTCTCTGGGGGCACACGCGGGCCTTCCACAAGTGCTTAACCCACCCTGGGGGCCGAGGAGGCATATTAGTGGCCCTGTGGTGACTGAAGGGGAAAGGCGGGATGTCCTGCTCACTGGTATTGGTGAAAAGGCCACCGTGCGAGGAGGCCCTGCCAGGGGAAGCGATTTGGGTGCAGGCCCAGAAAAGAATCCCAAGCTGACCTGTGGCTGGAGTCGGAGCCCCTGGCGGGTCTCAGCGGCGCCGGCCTGCGTGCTGCGATCTGAGCTTGCTGCGGCTGCGCCGGGGGAGCGGCCAAAGGGAGATGGAGTTTGGCAGGAGGACCGGATGGCATTGGGCAGGAGCAGACCACAGGCTGGGAAGGTGTGGCTGCAGGTCTGAGGACCAGTCGGGCAGGGGCACCTGGGCTCTGTTGGCCCCCAGGGATCCCGCTTCTTCTTCTTCCTAGCTCTGGGGCCTTTATCTGTCACACAAGGGTCCCTACCAAGTAACTTTCAGGGCTGGAAGCATGACATGAAAGAATATATATAGGAAAATGTCTTGCAATGTATAAATCATGTTCTACTTGGGCTGGGGAATGAGCTCAGTGGTAGAGTGCTTGCCTAGCATGTGCAGGCCCTAGGTTAGATCTCCAGCACCACAAAATAACGATGATGATGATGATGAAGATGATGTTATACAAATGTAAGCTCTGATGTGGATCTGGAGAGAAAAATAATGCAATGAAATAAAGGAAAGAAAGGCAGAATGGCAGAAATATTATTGATAAAAATTAATTAGTCAAAAAAATTTAAAACCCAGTACTTGGGAGACTGAGACAAGAGGATCTTAGGTACGAGGACAGCCTCAGCAAGTAGTGAGACTTTCATCAACTCAGAGAGACCCTGTTTCAAAATAAAAATAAAATAGGTCTGGGGGTGTAGCTCAGAGGTAGAATGTCTCTGGGTTCCATCCTCAGTACTACCAAAAAAAAATTAAAAAAACATAAAATGGACAAACTCAATATTTCCTTCATTGGGAAAAAGAAAATAAATAGTTTTGATCAAGAAAAGAAGGGAGAAAGTAAAAGCACACAAAATAAGAAATGGCGGTGGGACAACCACAGAGGATCAAGACATTAAGACACATGATCAAGAACAAGACACAAGACATTAAGAGGATCGCGCAAGTGTCACTCGCTCCATTCTATGCAGATCTACGCAGATCAGTCTCTGAACCTGAATTAAAAGAAATAACTTATGGAAAAATACCAATCACCAAAGCCAACCTCTAGAAAGATAGAAAGGTAAAGAGAACAATATCGCCAGTCGCGGTGGCACACATCTGTAAACCCAGTGCTTGGGAGGCTGAGACAGGAGGACCACAGGTTTGAGGCCAGCCTTAGCAACTTATTGAGATCCTCAGCAACTTAGTGAGACTCTGTTTTAAATTTAAAAGTAAAAAAGGCTGAGGGTATAGCTTGGAGATAGAATGCCCCTGGGTTTAATCCCTAATACGAGAGAAAGAGAGAGAGAGAGAGAGAGAGAGAGAGAGAGAAAGAAAGAGAGAGAACATGGTATCATAGGAGAAAAATACTGTCACAGAACTGAACTCACTAAAAGACCTGGGCCCAACTGGTTTTATAGAAAAAATTATATCTAATTCTTAAGAAACATATGACTGCAAAACTATTTATTTATTTATTTATTCATTCATTTATTTAATGCGGTACAGGGATTGAACCCAGGGGCATTCTACATCCAGGCTACACCCCCAGCCCTATTTTTTATTCTTTATTTTGAAACAGGGTCTCACTAAGTTGCGGAGGCCTCACTAAGTAGCTGAGGATGGCCGTGAACCCGGATCCTCCTGTCTCAGCTTCCCAAGTACTGGGATTACAAGTGTGCGCCACCACGCCCGGCTCTGCAAAACTATTTAAACTGGTCTAGTGCACAGGGAAAGAGGAAAGCTTACAGATACTTTTTATAAAATTAACATAACATTGGCAGCAAAATCCAAAAAGATAAACCACAATGAAACTATAGGCTGATCTTAGAAATATTGCAAAATCCGTAAATAAAACATTAGCAAACAGAATCTAGCAGCACAATAAGGGAAAGACACATCTTAGACAAATGAGTCATGTATTCCACAAACACAGGGATGAATTAGGAAATCTATTATCATAACTTTCCATATTAATGGATCAAAAGAGCAGAATCATACAATCATCTCCATGGATACTGAAAAGGCATTTTGTAAAATTTGACATCCATTATCAATCAAAATAACACTCTTGTTTTTATTTTTAAAATAAAACACTTACATGGATACACCATCAAATACATACTCACACACCTCAACTCACCCCCAAATTCATGTATACTTGGGAAATACTAGAAGTATCCCAAGATGTCTGTTATCAATATGAATTTTTAGCATCAGTCTGAAGGTATTAGTCAACTCAATTAGAAAAAAAAGAGGTATAAAACTAGAAGGGAGGAGGTAAAATTGTCATTGTTTTCAGAGGAAAACTCCAGAGAATCAGCTGATAAATGATTAAAACAGCAAAGGCATGCAACGAGGTTGCTGAGTACAAAATTGAGAAGAAGCAGAAATCATCGACTTTCCAAACGAAAACAGCCAATAACACAAAAGACAAAATACACAGGTGCATAGTTAACAAGAAATGCATATGAAGAACACATTAAAACTCTGCTCAGGGATAACAGATGTAAACAATGGAAAGATAGCTTATGTTCTTTGATAGGAAACCCCAACACTGTAAAGGTCTACATTCTCCCTAATTTAATACATAAATTTAGTGTGATCCCAATAAAAACCAATGGACTTTGTTTAACTAGATAGTCTGATTCTCAAATTCACATGGGAAAATAAACAAGTAAGAATATTTGGGGAAGTTTTTTTGGGGGGAATAGGAGTAATAAAATATCAGATGATAAAAATATTACAAACCTATATATTAGTAAAGCCACACAAGGTACCAACTAGATTAGAAAAAGCAGAAGTAGACCAAAAAGCATATAGGAATACAATAAATGACAAAGGTGGGGGAGGGGAAAGGATTATTCATGGCACAGAGCATCAGACATCTAGAAAAATGAAGAGTGGATGGCTACTTCACAACATAGGATGAATAAATCTCAGGCAGATCAAAAATTTAAGCATAAAGTGCAATCAGCATACAATTAGAAAACCAGTAAGAGAATATTTTTATAATATCACCCAGGCAGCCTTTGTAAATATAAAACTATGCTCAGAAAAAAGTGATATATATATATGATTTGGAGGGGGGCACTGGAAGTTGAACCCAGAGGCATTCTACCTCTGAGCTACTCCTTCAGCCCTTTATTTTATTTTATTTCATTTCATTTCATTTTGAAACAGGGTCTCGCTAAGTTGCTGAAGCTGGCCTCAAACCTGAAATCCTCCTGTCTCAGCCTTCCAAGTACTGCAGGTACTACTGAAATCCTCCTGTCTCAGCCTTCCAAGTACTACAGGTGTGAGCCACCACACCTGGCTTAGATATGATTTAAAAAGAACTTCTGCCTGAGGAAAAAAGTATCATAAAACCAAGACCATCAACTAACAGAGAAAAATTTGTAACTCACATGAAAAAATTTTAACTCACTCATCTTTGTATTTCCTGATTGTAAGTTTGCAGGGAAGTTTTACAAGAATTTTTTTCTAAAAAAAAAAAGATGGCAAAACTCTTTGATCAGTGAAAGAGGGTTGTGGTATTTTTTGGGGAGAGGAAAATAAAAGGAAATGGGGAACATAGAGTGTGGTTAAGAGAACAATTTTAGAATTGCTTTAGAATGAGACGCACCTGGCTTTGGACTGTCGCTGCACCAATGCCCCCTGAATGATCGTGGAGAATACTCCTTTTTCATCTCACCCAACTTCAGTGTCCTTATCTATAAGTAAGAATATTAAGATCTTTCTTATAGGTTTGTTGGGGGATTAAGTGAAGCTTAGTGCTGGTTTAGCCAAGTGCATGATATATAGCCATCTATAAGTATTACATGTATATTAAGAAAGAAATGTCTAAGCAGTTTCTAATTCTTAAAGAAACTACAATATACAACGAAGAGATGCATCTATGAGTAGGTGAGCAATGGGTACCACACTGCTGTATCCTGAAGAGGTGCTCACTGTCCTGGGACTCTAAAGTGGTATTACTAGCTGATATCACTCTAAGTTTATCAAGAGACCATTCAATAAGACCAGCATTATTATCATCAATTTACTGTTGAGATGCATGGGAAACCCATCCCTCAAGCTATTCAGGCCCAAATCTTGGAGTCAGTCTTGACTTCTCTCTTTCTCTCACCCCTCATGTCCAATTTATTATTACTTATGATGCCTGCAAACATGTCTTCAGGTTTCAGACACTTCTCCCCAACCTTCGTGCACCCATATAGCATCCAGCCTGTTATCCATGGATCCCTTCCACACAGTGGCTATTAACTGGCCTCCACTCTCACCTGTGTCCCCAGAGTTTATTCTTCCCTGTAGCCAGAGGAACTGAGTGTGCGCCAACAGGCCCAGCCTGAACTGTGATTCTATGAATTCAACACCTAAAATCTGCCATAGGCTCACTGCAGACTCCAGGTGCAGATTCACCCTTCCATTCAGTGGCTTGTGGAGTGTTTCCTGAGTAAGTCACACCCTGTCTTCTCTGCTCAAAAGCCTGCAATGACTCCCCATTTCCCTCAGATAAAAGCCCAAAGTATTTTCAGTGGCCCCAAGACCTCACATGGAATGAGCCCCAATTTCCTCTTTGTCCTCCCCGCTGCCTTCCCTGTCATCTTTTCCCTGCTAGCCTGAATGGCCTCCTTGCTGATCCTCACGCGTTCCAAGTGAGCTCCTGCCTCCAGGCCTCTGGAGGAGCTGGGAATGCTCTTTCACCAAATCTACATGGCTCACCCTTCCCCTCTCTCAGGTCTTTGTGCAATAACCACCTGCTCAGGATCATGGGCACACAGAGTTACGATGCTAACCTGTACTTTAGAGTACACTTACTTTTTTTCCATTAAAAACTCCATTATTTAAGCCAGCTATGGTAGTGTAAGCCTATAATCCCAGTACTTGGAAGGCTGAGACCAGAGGATCGTGGGTTCACAGCCAGCCTCAGCAACTTAGCAAGGCCCTCTGCAACTTAGTGAGAGCCTGTTTCAAAATAAAAAAAATAAAAGTAGGGCTAGTGGTATAGCTCAGAGGTAGAATGCCCCTGGGTTCCATTCCCAGTCTCAAAGACACACACACACACACACATGCACACGCGCGCACACACACACACACACACACACACACACACACACACAGTCCGTTACTTAAATCAACTTCCCAGTGGGGCTTTCCCTGGTCATCCCACCAGCCTCCACCCTCACCACCACCAACTCCACATCTCTATCCTCTGCTTTGATTTTTGCTCCTTATCTCTAGTCACACTTTCCTTGTTTATTTATCTATTACAATCTGATTCCATTCTAGAATGGAAGTTCCATGGAGGCAGATTCTCAGTCTGTTTTGTCTGCCGATCTCTTCCCAGCTACAGCACCTGGCACAGAGGAGGTGCTCCACACATTTCTGCTAAACAAACAAGTAGGGAATGAACTCAGTCACTCTGCTTGAGCTATTTAGTCATATTGTCTGGTGACAAAATGACCTTGTGCTCTTTGTTCTTTGGAAATCCTCAGCAGACCTTATAGACTGTGTACACAGAGACACCACCAGGAGAGCTGAAACACTTCCCATTGACATGTAAATGTAACTGGAGATCAAGGAGAGGGGGACTCTCTCCCCCATCCCTTTTCTGCCTTCCTATGCAAGGTACACACAGAAATGAGAGTTGGTGAGGAACAAGACTATAGTTTCCATGATGTCCTGCTTACAAAGGGGGATAACCCCAGGTCTCCTTTGGGACTTGTCAGCAGCTTAGAGCTGAGGGGAACATGGTATGTCACAATCACAGAAACTGGCACCAACTTAAGACACCAAAGAAAGGAGAGAAATCAATGAGAGTTTCGGGTCCCAATTCTTCCTCACAAAATAAACCTTCAAAAACTGTGAACTGTGATTTTTTTCCAGTACTGGGAATTGAACCCAAGGGCACTCTACCTCTGAGCTATACCCATGGCCCTTTTTATATTTTATTTTGAAACAGGGCCTCACTAAGTTGCTGAGGCTCTCACTAAGTTGCCAAAGTTGGCCTTGAACCTGTGATCCTCCTGCCTCAGCCTCCCAAGTACTGGGATTACAGATGTGCACCACACCAATAGGCCTAGCCTGAACTGTGATTCCAACATTTGGAATCTGCTATAGGCATGCCACAGACTCAAGGTGCAGATTCACCCTTCCATTCAATGGCTTGTGGAATGTTTCCTGATGACAAAAGTCACAGCATTGGAGGTGGTTCACAGCAAAAGCAGAGGATAGTACCCTGGATACATAAAGGACTACATGAATTCGGCAGTGGGACTCAATGTTGATGGTCATGGAGCACCGCTGAGGGAGCCTCATCGTCCTCCTGACTCACCACCCACCTGTGTTGGGTACCAAGAACAGGCAATGGGGTGACGTCTCCAGTCAGATAAAGGGCAGGAGTACTACAGAGGTTATATAGGGCACTGGGTAATACCCACAAGAGGCAATAGCTAGCTAATTCAGTTACCTGGAGAGCCCAGAGGTTGAATAGGAATGAATATAAGACACAGTTGCTTGGCTTAAGAAAAATGAATAGTGAAATACTGCAAAGGCTGATAGAAATTGTGCGTGGGTTAATACTTTCTGATAATTTGTTTGGTTTTCTGTGGGAAAACAAGACAGCTAGAGGATCATTACACAATGATTTACAACAGGACACAATGCTTAACCAAAACTTAGCTAGTCCCAGATCACAAACCATGTGAGATGTGAGGCCACCATCTACATTAGACTCAATTCTAAAAGCCAAATACATTTCAGTCATTAAAAGAAGCAATGGGGAGGGGAAGAAAAAGTCAAAATGACATCTCTCAATATAGCAGGGTGGCTGGAAGGATAGGTTCAAATCCTGACTCCACAACCTGCTTAATAATATGACATTAAGTAAGTTCTTCAGCCTCTCTGAATTTCAGGCTTATCCATAAAATTGGGCCAATAGCACTATCTACTTACAGAACTAAAGTTATGAAAATTAAATGAGATAATACATGGAAAGAATGCATATATTTCCCAGCCATAGTATATGCTAAAAAAAAAGTACTATTAGCCGGGAGTGGTGGTACATGCTTGTAATCCCAGTACTTGGAAGGCTGAGACAGGAGGATCACAGGTTCGCGCCCAGTCTCAGCAACTTAGGCTCTCAGCAGCTTAGTGAGACCTTGTTTCAAAAATAAAGAATAAAAAATAGGGCTGGGGTGTAATTCAGAGGTAGAATGCCCCTGGGTTCAATCCCCAGTACCACAAAAAAGTACTATTAATAATATTATTATGGTGCAAGGGGCAAAGTACACAAGCAAAAATCCTGCCTGGGTCACAGACCATTACCAAAACAGTGCTGCCTTATGAATGGGAAGTAGTCTCACAGATATCGTGTAAGGACATGATCTAATGATCAAGACAAACCAACTCCTCACTCCTGGTATCTTTTGACTGAGATCTGTTTGCTCCCTGTACCAGAATCAGATGAAGTGCGAGGACCCAGTCTTGACTCATCTGTATTCAGGAGACCAGAGGTCTGCAGGACAGACCTAAAACTGGGACTCAGGGCATGTCACTTCTTCAACGTATGATCTACAGGAGTTGGCCATTCTCTCTGACACAGTGGTACTCCTTGTAAAATGCTGAGATTGTGACACTTCCCACCTCAAATGAGAGGTTGCAAGAATGACAAGCCCACTCTATTAAAACAAACAGAAACTTTTGTGACATCCAGGATTTGGGAGGGTAGTATTGATACTCGTGATCTTCAATGCAGTGGTTGCAATGGAGTGCTCCAGGACACGGGTGTCACTAAGGAGAGGCGGTTAAGAATGTGGAGCTGCTGCAAAGTATCTTACTGTATTCTCACACCACCAGTCGGTGGGGATGCTGTCCACGGTCCTGAAATCCTGGAGCAAATAGTTGCTGTCCGTGGTCCTGAAATCCTGAGCCCAAGACTAGCTGTCCGTGGTTGCAACTCACAGTAGCTGGAGACATTAGAGTGTGGAACTGCTGCAGAGTATCTTATTGTATTCTCAAACCAGTGGTGTGTGGGATGCTGGCCATAGTCCTGAAATTCTGGGCCCATAGTAGTTGTCCATGTTCACAACCCACTGTGGCTGGAGACATTAGAGTGTGGAGCTACTGCAGAGTATCTTACTGTAATCTTACATCAGTGGCTGCTGGCCATGGTCCTGATATCATACACTGGGCCCAACAGTAGTTGTCCATGGTCACAACCCACTGTGGCTGGGAGACACTAGAATGCAGAATGTTTGCAGAGTATCTGACCATAATCTCTCAGGGGTGGTGGGCTGGTGCTGGCCATGGTCCTGAAATCCCACCCAGGGCCAACAGTGTTTGTCCATGGTCCTGAAACCCTGTCCTGGGATCAGCAGTAGCTGTCCAAAGTCACAACCCACTGTGGCTGGGAGACATTCGAATGTGGAATGTGCTGCTGAGTATTCCACTGCATTCTTGAACTGGAGGTGGATGTTGTGCTGGCCGTGGTGCTGAAATTCTGCCCTGTGCCCAACAGTAGCTGTCCATGGTCACTGTCCACTGTGGCTCAGACCTCAGTGTTCAAAGCTTTGCCTGGGCTGAAATTGCCTTTCTCTTTCCCTTTGAATTCTAGTCAGTTCTTCCTTGCTCCTCTGTCTAATGGACTGGCATGGACATCATTATGATTCAGAGGCTATGCAAAGAAGCAGGTTCTACTTCAAGATTAATTTGGAAGTTAAGATCAGAACAAGATGACTCTTTTTTCTGGTCCTGATGGTTGCCAAAGGTTTTAACTTGTGGCAAAACAACAGATGAAATCAATATAAACACATATTCTAGAAAACCTTCTGCACACACAATGGCCCAAGTTCAGGCTAGGTTCTCTATGCATGTGAGTGGGAAGTCAGTGGTTAACCTCGGACCTAGATTGGGCCAGAATCATGGTTTCTAATTTAAGTTTCACTAAGGGTGGGGTGGCAGAGCTATTGTTTTCAGTAAGTTGTCTCCAATATGTGTTTTGGATCCCCTCTCAACTTTCCCAATCCTATGCGAGACAGCATTTTTCTTTTTACTCCTGACCATATATCCAGTTTGGAATTGGTTCCAACACTGTTCTCTGGTTTTACTTCCAGATATGCAGAATGGGTAAAACTGAGCAAAAATAAATAATAAATAAATAAATAAATAAATAAATAAATGTAGGAAAATAGAACTGGATAATTCCCTTCTCCACTTAGACCCTGGATAAACATTTTAATCTCCTGCCTATAAACAGGTGGTTAACAACTGATGTCATAAGACACCCACGCGATAGGTACAGCAAGAAACACAGTACTGGGCATGAATCCTACCCACAGGCCTTCACAGTCTGAATATCAAGATCTGCACTCTTCAGGGGATAGAGCTCTATAAATAGCACAGAGATGAGATCATCATCTTCTAGCCTGTTGCTGTTCAGATGTCAATTATTTTTAAAAGAAATTACAAAAAAATAATAGATGGTGGTAAATTCTATAGCATCATTTAACCATGAATTCACTAATTCTCTCTCTCTCTCTCTCTCTCTCTCTCTCACACACACACACACACACACACACACACACACACACACACACAAAACAGCCCAGCTGATTTTATTTGCTATTTGCTAAAATGAAGAATTCATCTATCTAAAATCCCAACCCTTTGATTCTGCCAGAGCTCTTGTGTGTAACTAGTCCCTTATGTCCTCTCCATTTAGAGGGCCAGATGTATTTATCTCTCCACCTAACTAGACTGTCTCTGAACAAGGTCTCTATTTCTTTGGATAGTGAGAAACTCAGGGTTCAGCCTTGAATGAATAGCAGCCTGTGAAGTTTTAAATGAGCCTAACGTGTTAAAGGGAACTCAAGTCTCTCTTATTCCTATTATGGAGGGAGACCTAGATTGGACATCAAGAGAAAGGAACTGGAGCTTGAGTCTCTGCTTGCCATTGACCTTGAAAAAAATTCCTTGACCTCCTCCATCCTGTTAGCCAGACAGTGACTGTGTACCAAGTCAATTCTGCATCTAGAGAGAAAGTCTCCACAAGGACTCTTGATGCTGTGGCTATAACATAGGAGATGAAAGGAGGGGGTGGTCCTTGAGGCACATCCCCAGTCCCACCAAACTGATTTCCAGAATCTCACTAAGTGCCTGGTGGCACAAACCAACCTCCATACTGACCCAAGGCAACAAACCACCTCAGAAGGTCAGAGAATGTTACCTATTCCCAGGGACTGTGGATCCTTTACATGCCTTTGAAAAATCAGCATCTGATCTCTGCTAGCAAATAGCAAAAAGAAAGAGAAGAGGGGAGGTAGGAAATAGAGGTATGACTATTTTTTATGTACATATGTGTGTATCTACATTTATATAAATAGCAACCAAAATGGAACATGGTGGCGGGAGGGGCACTTGCTATTTTAAGGACAAGCTCCAGTAGTAAAGTCCTCCCCAAATGACGCCACTTGCTGGCCGTATGCCCTCGCGTCCAGGCAAAGCTGTGCTGCTTTTTATTCAAGTCACATTGAATGCATCTTACCAATCCATCCATCTTAATCAGCACCTACCACTCGCAGCAGCAGTCCCGCAGCCAAGAAGCCGGGAGATGGGGTGTGAGGGCAGTGGTGAGAGGTGACGTCAGAGAAAGGAGGAAGGAAAGACAAGGGGTGGGAAAGAGCTGGTGAGGAGGGGGCAGAGGCAAAGGACCAGCCACCCCACACCCTTGGATGTCTCCCTCAACCAGGTGGCTGACTGAAGAGGGAGCCGGCCCTGGGCATGTATCTTCATGGTGGACACGCTGCAGTGCTCAGCTGATGCAGGGTGCACAACAGAAAGGAGGCCAGTGGCTGTCCTCCAAGCCTCCCCTTTGCTATGCAATTCCCCTTGCTTCAGCCTTGTCCCACTCTTTGTCCCCCAGCCATTTGTCTCACCCTGACTCCTCCTTTGTGCTCTTTTGCAATGCTTCTGTGAGAGCTCTAATCCCCCAAAGCCCAGCTCTTTCACAGGGGGCTGGGGTTCCCTGTCTCACTCAGACATAACGACACAGTCCCACACCTGCAGCCTCAGTCCCTCCATCTCCCAATCAAGGTGTAGCCTGGAGTGGATTCTGCAACTGCAGCCCAGAGCTCGGCAAACCCCTGTGCCCACTGAGGCTTGGTCTGTCCCACTGTAGGGCCTACAAGCTGTTTGATATTTCACTTACCCTCCTTAGCTGGAACTCACTGGAAACTGTAGTGCCTTGGCTGGACCCCATAAGCCCTGACAGCCCCTGGGCCTGAACCCCCAGACCCTAGCTGGGAGCTGAAGTCCCTCTGCAAAGTACCCATAATACCATGTGGCCATCCACAGTCACCTGGCCGGGGGGCTCCTAAGAACCAACCCCCTGGGGAAATCATCTCCAATCTGAATCAAGTCTGAGCTTGTCATTACACCTTCAGACCCTGTCATTCTGAATTACCTCTCCTCTGCAGGGCAGCCCCAGAGGGGCCAGTCCCCAAGCCTGGTTCCAGGCTCCTTTCCTGAGGACAATACTCAACTAAATCCTCTACAGCTTGATGCTTCTGTGTGGCACAGGAGGACCTGGGTTGGAGATAGTGGGGGTCTGGCCACCTCAAAGTCAGGGTTAGTTGAGGGGAGAGGCAGCAGGAAGAGTTCTGACCAGAAGAGGAGAGGGGAGCTCTGCAAGGTGACTGCCTTCATACCTGGCCACCACAACATCACATCTGACCTGAAATTCAAGTCTTAGAAGTGGACTACACCATCAGGGATGGAAGTAGGCTCTGTGTAATTTGCACACTACTGCCACAATGGAGTGTACCAGAGGTTTAGAAAGCTAGTGTGCATTAAATGCTACCTCCCATTCATCATCAGGGCAGCTAGAGAAGGGAAGACCACACCCACTTAGGATGTGACCATGCTAACTAGGGGAACTTCAGTGACTTGCCTCAGCTCACAGAACTGATCAATGATGGAGTGAAAATGTACATAAAAACCTGTTTAATTCCAAAGCAAAGCTCCTGATTCTTTCTCCCTTTCAGCCCAGGGCAGCAGAAACATAGGATGAGGGGAGAAGATGGGTGGGGACCCACAGAAAACACACCTTCTATGCCACAAGTCATATCCTAGCCAAGGCCCTCTTAAAAGCTCAACCCTGAATTACTCATGGCCTGTGCAAGGCCTCCTGTGCACAGACAGCGTGGCTGAGAACATGTGGTATTAGGAGGTAGGGCATGCAGATGAAGCCCTCGTGAACAGGATCAGTGCCCTTATATAAGAGACCCTAGAGAGCTCCCTTCTGCTGTGTGACAACCAAGCAGAAGGGTGCCTGTCCATGAACTAGGAAGTGGGCTCTCACTGCATGCTAAGACAGTCTGCACCTTGATCTTGGGACTTCCCAGAACTGTGAGAAGAAAATTTCTATAGTTTATAAGCTGCCAGCCTGTGGTTCTTTGCTATGTACCAGCAGTGAATCACCCACAAATCTCTCTCCTTCCCCTCATTTGGTTTTGCTGCAAGGCCTGGACCCTCTGGCAACATCTCTTTTCCTTGGTGACTGTTGTCATAGTGGGCAAGGCCCAAGTCACATGAAAGACTTGATGGCCACTGGCCTGTGTCCTTGGCCAGTTACCTCCTCTCAGGCCTAAGTTCCCTATCTACATGAAAATGTGGGGTTAAGAAGATCCCCTATAAATCTTCTTTCAGGACTAAAATTCTAGAATTCTATACAACAAGTCCATGCAGACAGAGAGTATAATGGTTAGAATTTAGAATGCCCCCTAGCCCTCATGGAAACCAGGTAGCCATGTTGGAGGTGGGGCTTGGCTGCCATAGAGAGGCCCCTGGGGATGTGGCCTTAGGGATTATATATGGTCTCTCCTCCCCCTGTGCTCTCTCTCGCTCTCGCTCTCGCTTCTGGCCTCCATGATGTGAGAGCAGAGCCCTTGTTCACTCCCTCTTTTTGCTTCCCACCACCATGCCCTGAGCTCTGCAGACCCGGCCTGACATGGATTGAACCCTGAAATCTCCAGAACTGTGAACAAATAAATCTTCCTTCCTCTAAGTTATGTCTGGTCAGGCTTATTGTGTTACAGCAGTGAGAATGCTGTCTGAAACAGAGAGAGAGACTTTAATGGCAGCAGTACCTAGAAAATTAAACAATTTTATTCAGTAATCATTTTCCGTTATCAACTTCCCAAATCAATAATATTTTTCATGAGTATTGACTAAAAGATTCATTTGTGACTCTCCATGAGGTTTTTTTTTCCTTTGTGACTCACCATGAGGGTTTTGTTTTGTTTTGTTTTTGTAGAACTAGATTTAACCCAGAGGCATTCTACCTCTGAGCTGCACCCCTAGCCCTATTTTACTTTTTTTTTTTTTTTGCAGTACCGAGGATTGAACCCAGGGGTGTTTTACCTCCGAGCTACACCCCAGCCCTATTTTTTATACTTTATTTTGAAACCGGGTGTCATGAAGTTGCAGAGGGTCTCACTAAGGAGAGAGAGAGAGAGAGAGAGAGAGAAACAGGGAGAGAGAGATAGAGAGCTGAGGCTGGCCGCAAACCCTGATCCTCCGGTCTCCGCCTCCTAAAGTACTGGGGTTAAAAATGTGCGCCACCACACCCGGCTCCTATTTTACTTTTTATTTTGAAACAGGATCTCACTAAGTTGAGACTGGCCTCAAACCTGTGATCCTCCTGTCTCATCCTCCTAAGTACAGGGATCATAGGCATGCGCCACCACACCCAGCTTCACCATGAGTTTTCACATGCTACTAAGAGGCACCTGTGAGGGTATGCAGGCTGGTGGCCATCCCCAGCTGCCTGTTAGCTGGTGTCACAAGCCCTAGCAGGAGCATTGTTACTCCATCAGTTATTTCTGTCCTCTACTGACATATTTTCTGATTACTCCCAGCTAACCTGAGGAATGGCTTTGGGTTATTTTTCTATGCTCTCTGTTTTTTTTTTTTTTTCGCCTTACATTCTTCACATACAGGAGAAGTTAAAAAGGAAGAGACCTCCTCTCTGTCCTCCTGAGAACAAGAAATAAAGACCCTCAGTTACAGGTGTCCTTTGCAACTGACCTCTTTGAAGAAGAATACAACATGACACCCCCACCCCATTCTCTTGCTTTCTGTCTTCTGTATTTGGTGATGGTGTAAACTGAAATGTGTGTGCATGTGTGTGTGTGTGTGTGTGTGTGTGTGTGTGTGTGTGTTGCTCTGGTCCATAAGAAAGGGATTGGCCTTAGGGAAGAAGAGACTAATAATCCAAGTGTGCCTTTAACTCTATCCCCCACTCCTCACTACCCAAACACTCACACGCCCCCCCATACAACCTTTCTAATAGTATGTGCTTTCTCTCCAGGAAGATGTCCAATGTCCTATTTTTCTTCTCAAACTGCTTTGTGTGCACAGCATATTTTCTACATACTTTATTACAAATGACTCCAATCCACAAAGACTTCTTGAGTGTCTGGTCCATGTCAGCCACCCTGCTTGGCTGAAGCTGCAGCATCACCTTACAAGTCTCTAATTCCTTCTCTACAAGTGCATCCAATGAGTGCTATAGCTCATTGACCCCCAGAACGACCCCACAAGCTGAATATCTCCATCGTGTATATGGGGACGCAAGGTACATGGGAACCCACATTTGTGAACAGTATTCAGGGTAACCAAGAGGTGAACTCAGAGCAGCCCGGGTCCTGCTATGTGTGTGTGTGGGGGGTTCCACCTCTGAGCTACAACCCCAGCCCTTTTGATATTTTATTTAGAAACAGGGTCTTGCTAAGATGCTGAGGCTGACCTGGAATATGTGATCCTCCTGCCTCAGCCTCCCAAATACTGGGATTACAGGTGTGTGCCACCACACCTAGCCCAGGTCCTGCTCTTCAGCACCACACACACCTGCCTCCCCATTCTAGATGGCGAGGTGACCAGGTGAAAAACAAGTCTACACAGGTAAAATTTCTTCTTAGAGATGAGGGAAGGTCACGGACAGGAGGCTGCTCTAAGGGGTGAGACCAGCACAGGTGGTGGCCATAGACATGAACACCTGTAGAGGGCATGGAGAAGCACCTGGGTAAAGAACTCGAGGTGGGAAATGCCGAGTGATGGAAATAGAAAGACAGGCTGGGTCCAGGCCATGCGGAGCAGCTGAGCGTGTGGAGGACAGGAAGCTAGACAGCGCTGTCTCCTGCGCCTCCCAGAGAAACCCTTGTTGACAAGTAGCCATGCTGTCAACTAGAGGACGGCCTGTCAGGCTCGATTGGGGCCTGTGCAGAAATGTCTGGGTGGCCAAGATGACCTCCCAGCCCCAATCCCAGGCACCTCCTAGGAGGATCCACGAGGCCCTAACCCCGCCTGCATTTTCGGAAGGGGAGGCTGAGCCAGGGAAGGGGTGGCAGGACTGAAGTAGGTCCCTTGAGTGCAGTGGGGGCGGTGAGGTCCCCAGCTCTCCTAAGACACATCCTATGCCCACTTCTAAGGTCACCTTCCTCCCACTGATGCAGCTGGCCCTGTGCAGACATTTCCAGGAAAATGTTCCCACAATCTAGGAGAAGAGAGAAGAGGCATCCACACGTGTGCGAGTGCACCCGCACACACACACAAGCATCACTTGGTTGTCATTTTGAGCCTAATTGTTTTAGCACCAGCTGTCACGTCTGCAGAATTCTTCTCTGGTACTGGTGACCTGCAAGCACTGGGATAACGAGGATGTGTGTAAAAATAGCCCAAATTCCTAGAACTCACCTCTTCTCACCCTCCCTTCTCCACTGTACTGACAGGCCTGGTAAGAGCTCCACTTCAAATTTATGAGTATAAAGCCAAAAATTTTGATTCAGATTTATCAGGAAGGTATAGCAAAGTGGCAGACAAGGGTGGCAGCCAAGGAGGCCGGGCCTGGGCTCTGTCTCCAGGAAAGCAGTCTGCGAACCTGGGCAACACTGTGTAGAGCCCAGGGCAGCGACTCCCCCGGCCTCTCAACTAGCCACTCGCGGCCTCAAGGCGGCTGCATTTACCCTGGGCTCTCTGCAGCCAGCCAGGCACCCAGTGCCTACGATCTGACCACAGATTCTGCTCCTTGTCCACGAGCATGGCAGTGGGGAAAAAGACAACCTTGCATCTGGACATGCCTAAGATCAAACTCTGACGTGGCCACTGACCACCTGTGGGACTGGGACCAAACTCCTGAATATCTCCAAGCCTCAGTTTCCCACCCATCAAACCTCACTTCCGGAAGTGGTATAAAGTGCTCTCCACGCCACTCTCAGAAGATAACAGAAACTCTTAAACACTCGTTTTTTTTTTTCTCTTTTCTTTCCTACCCCCAGCTATCTTGCTCTAGCAAACCCATCGAGCATGCTTGGATTTCAGGAAGGAGATTTCAGGTTTAAGGAGCTGCTCTTGTGAAGGAGTTGATCATGGCGTTCTTCACGGCGCTGAGACTCTGGTAGGGGGTTTAATGTCCAATATCAAGGAAAGGACTGCTATGGTTCATCTCTTCTAGGAAAGTAGTGAATGGGCATTCAAATCTAATTTTATTGACTGAGGAAATGCTCAGAATACGATGCTAAGAGAAAGAAGCCTGGATACAAATTGTGCTTACAATACGTTCTCATTAATGTGAATGCAAATACTAAAATAAAATTAGGCAGAATGTTGACAGATGGTTTCTAGGTACAGGGCTTATTCATGAGAGTTTTCTCTTCATTTATACCTCTAATTCCAGAATAAAAATGTTTAAAGAAATAAATCAGCAGTTATCAGATTCCACTTTCAAAAGAGAAGAGTTTGGTCAATATTATAGGAGGGAAGATCTCCATGGAGTCACCAAAATAAACTAAGAGTTCTGAAAAAAGATGTTCTCCAGAGGTGAACACGCAGTGAGGAGGGTCCATGAGAACGGAGAAATGAGTCTTGTCCTACATCTGGTTGGTTGGTACAGACAAGTCAGACGGCAGGGGATGCTGCGCTCCAGGCCACAACCAAGCCATGGGACAGGTCAAGAAGGCTTCTCCAGAAATCCCAAGACTTGCCAGGCATAGTGGTGCATGCCTGTAATCTCAGTACTTGGGAGGCTGAAAAAGAAGGATCACACTGAAAAAGGAGGATTGCAGGTTTGAGACCAGCAAGACTCTCAGCAACCAAGTAAGACATTGTTTCAAAACAAAAAATAAAAAGTGCTGGGGGTGTAGCTGGGAGGTAGAATGCCCCTGGGTTCAACCCCCAGTGGAATGATGAAGGAAACAAGGAAAGAAGGAAGGAAGGGAGGAAGGAAGGAAGGAAGGAAGGAAGGAAGGAAGGAAGGAAGGCTGGCCAAGACTTAGTACCAACCAGGAGAATGTCAGTGCTTCTTATGAGCCAACGAAAGATTGAGAGAAATAGGAGCGAGGAAGGTTCCCAACTGCACTGTCTCCACCAGACCTTTCAGACCATGGGTTTAGCGAGGAGAGAATTCCACCTGTCAGACAACCTCAAAACTCCACTCAGAAGTGCCTTGAAGACCACACAATCCACTCATGTTACAGACCACTCGTGTTATAGATGAAGGAATATACCCAGGGCGTGAAGTGGTTCTCCAGAGACACCGAGACTATCCAAAGCATATTTTGGATAAGATCCAAGCCTTCCTGACTCCTGGTCCAGTCCTCTTTCCACTAATTCTTGATGGTGGATCCATCCAAAGTTTTTTGGACGCTATGAGAGCCAAAGGGCAGTCTTACTCGCGCCCTCTAGTGGATAAACAAGGTCACTTCAGCCAAGTAGTTTGCAAGGTTGACAAGGTGTCCAAATGAGAAACAAGTCATCAATGCATCGTTTTCTTCCTGACTGAGCACACAATTGCACTCCGATTACATACATCACACATTTTTGAGAATCATGATTCTATCCTAGAGAGCTTCTCTCTGCCACTTCATCTCCTCAAGATGGACAAGGCTGTTTAAAATTGGATGTGAGGATTGGGAATGGAAGTAAGATGCTGAGACTGGGAAGAAAATCCCAGGATGAGAGTCCATGAGCCCTCTCTGGACACACGGCCCAGAAAGCTTATCCCTTTGGACTTCACCCAATGCCTGAGCCCCTCCCTGGCCTCAGCCTTTGCCGTTCTGGAAGCCAAGGGTCTTTTCGATGACATAACCCGCCTTATTTCTGCAATTCCAGCTGCTTCCACCAACAAAGAATTATGCTAGCTCATAAGTGGTGCAGCAGACACACGTGAGGAGCTCTGGGAGCACAGAGAGGCTGTGGCTCGCTCTGCCTGTGATGGTGAGCAAGTAGTGCACAGAGGACAAAACAGTTGAGATGGGCCTTCCAGAAGACGTTCAAGTTCTGGAGGAAAGAGGGACAGCCATTGCCGGGCGTGGTGGCACACACTTGTAATCCCAGTACTTGGGAGGCTGAGACCGGAGGATTGGGGTTCACAGACAGTCTCAGCTACTTAGTGAGGCCCTCTGCAACGTAGTGAGACCCTGTTTCAAAATAAAGAAGAAAAAATAGGGCTGGGGATATAGCTCAGAGGTAGAATGCCCCTGGGTTCAATCCCCAGTACCACACACACAAAAAAAAGAGGGACAGCCATGCATTCTAGCAGGGGAGACAGCCAGAGCATGCAGGGAGCTGGGAAGGAATGCTGGTGAGTCAGGGAGCAGCAGGTGCTGGAGTAGTGCTGTGGCAGCTGGGCCAGCAGTGAGACTTTGCTGCTAGCCAAAGAGAAGTCTGTGAGTTCATGGAGTCTTGGGTTAGGGCAGTGAAATGCTCAAGTCTACGCTAAAAAGCTCACTGTGACGCAAAGATTTATCAACAAGGAGACTTAATCTGATGTGTAACAAGTACCAGCTGCCTATAGGCCAGCACTGGGGAACTGACCAAATGAACCCCTTGCACCATCCACACCGTGGAACATTGGGCAGTCATGAAAAATGATGATATATGAGATCCAGCAATTCTTCTTCTGGGTAGGCGCCCCAAATAATTGAAAGCAGGGATTCGCTAAATACTGGTTCACCCATGTTCAGAGCAGCATGATTCACGAGAGCCAAAACATACAAGCAACCCAGAGGTCCACCAGGGGAGGGGTGGATAAATAGAATGTGGTCTGCATAGCAGGAGAAAAGTGTTCAGCCTTGAAAAGGAAGGAAATCCTGACACCTGATACAACATGGCTGAACCTTGATGCAAAATAGGCCAGTCACAAAAGGACAAATGAGTACTGTGAGCTCCCACTTATATGAGGTACCAAAAGTAGCCAAATTCACGGAGACAGGAAGTAGAACAGAGTGAGGTATAGACATACAAGGTAAAGGCGGGGGAGGGAATGGGGATTTGATGTGTATGGGTGCAGAGTTTCCATTTGCTTTTTGTGTGTGTGTGTGCGGTACTGGGGATTGAACCCAGGGGTATTCTCCGAGCTACACCCCCAGCCCTATTTTTTATTATTTATTTTGAAACAGGGTCTCACTAAGTTGCAGAGGGCCTCACTAAGTAGCTGAGGCTGGCCGCGAACCTGCGATCCTCCTGTCTCAGCCTCCCAAGTACTGGGATTACAAGTGTGCACCACCACGCCCGGCTCAGAGTTTCCATTTGTGACGATGAGAATGTTCTGGTGGTGGGTGGTGGTGACGGTCGCAACACAAAGGGCAGACTCTTCCCCTGACCCCAGGGCACACACAGGACTGGTTTGAGCTCAGCAATTGACCCTGTCTCCCTGTGCCAGCGATTAGTGTAGGAATGGAAATGTGACCGAATTCTGGCCAAAGGACCCTTAAGGAACCCTGCTAGGATTTTGAGGGTTTGAGTCCATGCTAAGAGGAATGAGCTGCTTTAAAAAAAAAAAGGCTAAGTGTATATTGTGACAAATGTTCCATACTAAGGAGAGGGGTTGGGGGAAAGTGGGCATAGAGGATATGGGAACTCTAATACCATCATAGTCATCCTGTAAATTGAAACCTTCTAAAATAAAAAGCTTACTAACAACATAATAATAATGATATTAACCAGTTCCAGGCACTTATTAGTGGTACGACTTTGGGCAAATTATTTCCCTTCTCTAAGCCTCAGTCCCTCGTTCATGAAATGGGATGGTCATGTCTACCTGTGTGTGATGTGACTACTGAACCATGAAGCACGTGGGAAACGCCTTCCCGACACGATGCCCAGCACACAGTCGAAACTCACTAAACATTCCTTTTAAAAACCCCAACCAAAAAATGTGTTTCCATTAAATAATAACAGCCAGTCTATATTCAAGTTTTCCTCACAATGTCCTTTGTAATTTTTTTGATTCAATATCAAGAATCGTGCATTCCATTCCATTGTTCAGGGGCCTTTATTGCCCTTTAGTCTAAAAGTACTCCTTTTTTAATTTTTAATTTTTATTTATTTATTTATTTGCAGTACTGGGGATGGAACCCAGGGGCATTCTACCTCTGAGCTACACCCCCAGCCCTATTCTTTATTCTTTGTTTTTTATTTTGAAACAGGGTCTCGCTAAGTTGTGGAGGGCCTCACTAAGTAGCTGAGGCTGGCCGCGAACCAGGATCCTCCGGTCTCAGCCTCCCAGGTACTGGGATTACAAGCGTGTGCCACCACACCTGGCTCTTTTGTTTTTCTTTCATGATACTGACACAAAGTTAAAGCAGACAGTGGCAGGACGGCAAAGCAGAGGAGCCCCCACCACAGCAAAGGTGCGAGTGAGCTGAAGTCCGGCCGGAGCCATCTGCCTGTGTTTCATTCATGTGACACTGGTGATGCCACACTACACCTCCCGCACACCGGGCATTCTACTAAGCACTATATACATTGCCTCTTCCACATCTCCCAGCGACCCAATCAAATCAAGATTGTTATTAAACAGATGAGAAGCCCAAGGCTTGGTCCAATCAAGTGAATTGCCCCAGGTCCCATGGCTGTCATCAGCACAGCTGGGACTTGAACTCCTCCCCCACGCCACAGTCCCTGTCTTTAGAGGCTGCCACTGGCTGGGAAAGACCAGCCCTGAAAGGAGCTATTGCAACAACACAATGACAGACTGGCCACTACAGAGCAAGCAGGAGACCCTGCAGAAGCCAAGAGTATGGAAGGGGCAGTCTCAGGAGACCAGCAAGACCCACCCCCGCAGGGCCATGAGGGCCGGGTGGCGTCCCGCACTGCGGCCAGGAGTGGAAGGGCATTCCAAGAAGGGCAGGGGTGCACAGGAAGAGGCTGGCAAGGAGGTGGGCATCAGGCTGAGGGTTCTCATTCATTCTTTTCTTCGTTCATTCATTCAACAGGTATTTTACAGAGTTTCTTCTAAGCGCCAGCTCTGTTCCGGGTGCTAAGTGTATAGCAGAGAACACACTGAACAAAAGTCTCTGGCCACAGGAAACTGACAGTGCAACAGGGGAAGAGACAGTAAACAAAGAAGTAAGGAGCTCACCCGACGTGTTAGAGAACAGAGCCGTGGGGCAGGGGACACTGAGGCCAGAGCCTGTGGTTTTCAAAAGACAGGAGGCCTCCCAGAGGTAACTGAGTAAAGACCTGGAGGAGGGAGGGAGCTGCCTGTGAGTAACAGGAGAAGATCAATTTAAAATAAAAAAACGACAAATAAAATACTAGGAGCTGGGCACGGTGGTGCATACCTGTAATCCCTGGAACTAGGAGGCTGAGGCAGGAGGATCCCAAGTTTGAGGCCAGCCTTGGCAATTTAGCAAGACCCTGTTTCAAAATAAAAGGGGCAGAGGGTATAGCTCAGTGGTATAGCTCAGTGGAATGCCCCAAGTTTAATCCCCAATACATACATACATGCAAAATAGAAAAAAATAAAGAATTAGGAAAATATAACTGATGTATATTATATATATAAATAGAACTGCAATCTACATATAGAGACAGCCAGGGCAAAGGGCAAAAGAACTGAAAGAGGCCAGTGTGGCTGCAACCAAGAAAGTGCCCAGCTTAGAGCGGGGACCTGCTCCTGGGCCCGCCGAGGATCACGCGCGATCCTGGGCAGTAATGCGAGAGAGCCGGGTGGCAGGGTGGCCGGTGCACACGCGCCAGGCTCCTCGCTGCAAGCCTGGACTGAGCAGGGCGGGGCCAGGTGGGCAAACGCACAAGCCAAGATGCTCCAGTGCGGGGTTGCCAGGCATGTCACCGACAGAGCCCTTGGTCATTCTCAGGTGCACAAAGCACCTGAGGAGGAGGACCAGGGACATAAGACGCCCCATCAGAGCATGCGGAGGAGGGGCGCGACCGCATCAACTGTGCCCAGGGCCAGCGCTGCAGGAGCCACCCTGACTCCGCACTCCAGCATGGCGGCATGCCCCATCCCCCAGCACCAACAGGAGGACGCCAGGGAAGGTCACCAGGGAAGGTCACAGACGGACTCCCAAGTCCCTTGGGGATCTCAGCTGCTAGGGAACTGCCCTGCAGGACAATTCCACCTGTCAAATCCCCTAACCTCCCTGGTCGTCGAAGGTCTCACGTGTGCAGTGGGATCATCACAGACACCATCTCAGGAGAAAGACGAGACGAGCTCGTGAACGTGGAGCGTCCCCAGCCCCACCTGCACCGCAGCAGGAGCTCAATAGCTGTCTGTGTCTGTCACCGTCAGCGCAGCTGGTACGCTGCTATTATTCCCAGCAGCGTGGCTATTGACAGCAGTCCCCAGCCTCATCCTCCTCCACCTGAGAGTTGCCAGGGCTGTGGGGAGGGAGGGAGAGGAGCCACAGTGGAAACTGCTGGAAAGGTCTCCCTCCCTCCACTTCCTATCTACCCCACCCCAGCCCTGTGCCCCGCTCCTCTGCCCCGTCCACCACCAATCTTCCTGTTCCCCTATGCTCTGGACACCTCTTGCTTTACTCTCTTCCCTGGGTTAATCTTGGGGCCCCAGTAAGTATGTTAGCAGCTCATTGGCTACCACAAACGAATAAGTTTTATCTCCTGTCAGGCTACTTCTCAGCAATGGCTGCAGTGAATGCCATTCCATGCCAACAGTGCTCTGCGCTTCGGGACAACCTTCACCTTGCTGATGTCCCAAGGAAGAGGCAGTACCTTGCCAGAGCAGAGCCATGAGAACCCAACTCATCTGCAGACCAACCTTTACCCCTCAGTTTTAAAGATGAAATGAGGGTCAGAGAGGGCAAGTGGATTTCCCAAGGCTACACAGCAGGTTGGGCAGCCTGCTGAAACAGGAACTTGGGTTTCTAAGAAAACAGTTTCAAAACCCTAAACGCAAGCCAGGCATTTCAGCCTCCTAGAGCCTTAAGAGGCTTAGTGTACTTAAATACCTCCATTTAAAGAGTAAGGACAAGCTGGGCATGGTAGTGCATGCCTGTAATCCCAGGCATGTACTTCGGAGGCTGAGACAGGAGGATTGCAGGTTTGAAGCCAGCCTCAGTAATGGAGCAAGGAGACCCTCAGCAACTTAGTGAGACTTGTTTCAGGGTTTTAAAAAAAGGGCTGGGGATGTAGCATGGAGGTAGAATGCCCCTGGGTTCAATTCCTATTGAAGGAAGGAAGGAAGGAAGGAAGGAAGGAAGGAAGGAAGGAAGGAAGGGAGATAGCAAAGTTCAGAGAAATTAACTTGTCCATTGTCTTGGGGAAGAGGCGGAGGGCACCGACCCTAACCACCACATGGTTTCTCTAGTAGTCTCCATCAATGGGGAGAGGAGGGTCAGGAGGAGATACCTTGTCCTTAGAACCCTGATCACCAGGCTCTGCAGTCCAGGTCCGCAGCCTCCGGAGGCCCCGGAGGGGACAAGGGAAGCAGGGCTCTATCTGAGTTGAGACTCTGCTCGAGCCTCCGGAGCTGCCTCTGAAGGGATGTGGGGGTCAGGCCGGCAGAGGAAGGCCGCCGCCGCCAGCCAGAAACAGATTTGCTTCCCATCAGCAATTTGTTACCACAAACTCATTACGAGAGAGGCTTGGTCCCCGCCCTCTTTTTGTTAAATAGCAGTGTGCAGGTCTAGCCAGGAGCCACGTGGCTGGTGGGAAACACACACTCCCTTAAACCTAGTTCTCCTAAACCAGCAGGAGGGGAGAGCCTTCCCTGAATGGGTATGGAAGGCAGTGTCTTCATATTTATATCGATCAATGCTTTGCAAAACGAATTAAACAAAAATCAAAACTGACTTCGGAGGGGGTCTTTAAGTAGCAAAGCTTTGCTACATGAAGTCCTGGGATCACTGACGGGCCTCTAGGCTCATCCTGCCCACAGCCCTGTTTTCCAGCCTAGTTGAACCGGACACTAGGCAGGATCCTTGTGAGCCCACCAGCTCCTCCAGCATCTACTCCCCTCTCCAGTATCCAGGCCTACAGGACAGACCCCAGCCCATGCCAGGCCCTGTGTAAACAGCTTTGCCCAAACATGCCTTCCCTCACGTGGCAGACAGGCCGAACGTCTGCCTAACGGGCCAGAAGGGATTTGGTAGGCTCTCTAGATCCATCATAATCGGAGTGTTTAAAGGTCCCCAAATGCCTATTAGGCAATCCACGTTTCCTAACAGCCAGTAAATACTCCGGACCTGGTCAGCATTTTTAAAGGTCCTTAAATAGCTCATTTGCATAATCCATATTTCCAGAGCCCCCAAGCTTGTGTCCTACCACCTAATCTCAATCTTTATTACATGCGAGGAAAAGAGGCTCCAAAGGAGTGTGGCGGACCTTTGCTCCCCTTCTGGGAAAATTGATTCTTGTTTTAAAAATGACCACATTTTCAAAAACAGGCACAGAACTAACCACAAAAGGGACATATTTAAAGGGAAGCTGTTGCCCTGTCTAGGCCTGCAAATATTCTTTCCTGGAAGGCCAGAAAACCTGCCCCGGGCTCCCTGAGGATGCTAATTACACAAAAGCTCCCTCTTCCCCTCACAGGTCCCTCCAGGAGGCACTGAGCACTGCAGGCAGGTGCGCCTGGACATCTTCAGCACCCCTTTTCCAGGTTTAGTCTCCACTTAAAGACTTTACTGAGGAAAAGGGAAATTTGCCAAGAGAAGCTTAGGTGTCAGGATTGCGGGACCAATGAGCAAGACCTGGGGTAAAATGTGTGCCCAACGGGCAGCAGCTTAGTCCCCAGAGGAAAGTCCCAGGGCACAGTGAGAGAAAGACCCTAGGGAGATGGATCCCGAACGCTGCCCCTCTGCTCTGTGGGAGAGAAACGGTCTCTCCTTCAGAAGGTGAAATTCCAGACCATCTGCAGCGAACGCACGATCTGCACCAACATAATGTTGAGCCAAGGAAGCCAGACGAGAAAGAGCACAGACTGTACGATTCGGTTCCTGCGAACTTCTAGAACAGACACGACTAATCGATCAGAGAAGTCAGGACTGCGGTCATGCTGGGGTTGGGAGGACCCCCATGTGGGGACACTTCCAAGACACTGCGAACAGCTCCATCTGAGTGCTGTCTGCCGGCTGGGCTCACTCTGGGAAATGCGCGGAGCTCGCCACGGTTTTTTTTTTAAGCAATGGGAGGGCTCTTCCTTGCAGCCTCCCCCCCCCCTCAGCTGCTCTGCAACCCCCTCCCGTTGTACTTCCGTTTTTACTCTTCTGAGCGCATCTGGGGTGTCCAACTCTCTAAAAAGAGAGATTCCTTTTCCTCTGTCCGGATTCTTGGGGGGGGGGGTTAAGGGAAGGCTTAGGGAGCGGGGAATATTTATAGCAACAGGAACATCTCTCTATAAGCCATTGATTTCACCTCTGCTGGAAGCCCCACAGCCTCCGGGAGGGTACCCGGTGAGAAGAGAGGGAGATAAGGGGAGGCTGCCAAGGAAACAGCCAGGTCTGGCAAAGAAGGCAGTCCCCCAGTGGAGTATCTGAAGTCGGGAGGGGCCCCAGGCCAGGTGGCCCTGGGCTTCTCCCGCCTCAGGCTGGCTGCAGGGCTGGCTGAATTGGGACCGCACCGCCAAGGCCCTCCCAAACCTGGCTGATCTCAGAACAGGAAGCAGGAGGGTGGAGAGCCCTGGCCTGGGGGGTTGGGGGGCGCGAAGGGAGTGAGGGGGCGGTGTGAGATGGGAGGGGAAATGCCCGGTACTGAGAGTCAGCACGTCGCCCAGCTCTGCTAGAGGACAGCCCTCCCTGGACCACCGCCTCCGCCACCTGCGCAGGTGCGGGGCGCTAGGAATCGCGGCGGGAAGCGCTGCGCCCGAGCCACCGCTGGTGGGCGGTGGTGCAACAATTCAGACCCAGGCGTCTCCCGAGGCTCCGTGCCCTCGGACATGGCTGCACGGCCGGAGCGCCCAGGACCCGCAGAAGTACTGGGACCACCGCTTTCTGCCCAGACCTGCGCTGACACCCGGTGCCCATCTCTTCCTCGGTCCTGCCCCCCCACGCACACACACACGTGACGCCGCCCGCCCACCCCCGCCTGCCTCCAGGGTCCCCTGGGCCCGTGGCGGGGCTGGCAGCTCCCCGGGGCGCAGCAGGGCAGGCCTAGGAGCGCGTCCTGACGGTGGGGCGAGGCGCCAACCCCACCCAGAGCCCGGATCCCCGGCTAGACCTTCCTCCGCCCCCGCCCCGGACGAGGCTCGGTGCATCCCAGGCCTCCGCGTCCCCCTCGACCCCGCGCCTGGGACGGAGAGTGTCTGAGTTTACGCAGAGTCCGCGCGGTGGCCGCGGCTGGCGTGGCGACCCCGGGGCTAGAGTGTGCGGGGGGCGCAGAGGGTGGGCGGGGAGGGGGGCGCTGCACCCAAGCCAGAGAGACCCTTCTCCCCGCCCGGCTCATCAGCCATCGCCTTCCCCGCGCCTTCCCAGCCCCGCTGGGGCTGTCACCAGGAAGTCCTGGTCCGCGCCCCGAGAGCGCCGCCCGCAGGCTGGCTTCGGAGCAGCGGGGCCCTCAACCGGGGCGTTCCGAATGCCCCCCTCAACACCGCCAGGAATGACATCATCCCCCTGGAGGCCCCGCCCCCGCACCTTCGCCCGCTGCAGCCGGCATCTGCGCCGCTGGTGTGCGTCCCCAGCCTGCTCCGGGTCCGTGTGCTCCCCACACTCCCGCTCTAGGCCAGGGAATCTTTGCCTCCCCACTACTTCATCTCTTCCAGTGCCAAGCCTACCAGACCCCAGAGCCTACAAGCCCTTCCTCTTCCTCTTTCCCAGTGCCTTCCTCCCCTCCATCTCCTCTCAGATCCTTCCTCCTTCAATCCTGAGCTAGTCATCGTTCCTTTCGACAGACGGACAGCCATGATAATTGGATATAGATGGTAGAGATATGTACACAGATAGGTCATAGATAGATGCATAGATTGATAACTATAGATGGTAGATGTCTGGATAGAGACAATAGTTAATTACAGAGTTTTAAAAGATACATTTAGATGGGTGATAGAGACATATAGACGACATTGATAACATAGATGATAGATATAGATAGATGATGAGAGAGAGAGAGAGAGAGAGAGAGCGAGAGAGAGAGAGAACCCAGGACCTCAGTCTACCCAGGCTTCGGCAACCTAATCATTAGAAATAAAGCTGCAGGATTCCAGCTGTTGAGGCTGTGCAGACTACAAGCCCAAGTGCTGACTGCAGACGTGTGAGCATAGCTCCTGTTCTGTGGGGCTTGCCTGCCCACATCACCAGATCCATTCATTCATTCATTCATTCATTTATCATCTCCAAACACTGGTGGGTCCTGCCACCTGGAGACCAGGAAGGCATGTGCCTGCTTGCCAGGGGCTGACATTCTCAGGGCATCAGAGATACCCACACAGTAGCAAACCTGACCCATGTGGCAGGGGCCCTGTGAGAGGTTAGCGACAGAGGACTAGGAAGCATCCAGGGAAGGGGAGGCTTCTGCCTGGGTCTTGAGGACGGGCTGGGGGTCCCCAGAAGAAGGCAAGTCTGGCAGAGGCAGCAATGTATGCCCCAACAGGTGTGCACCTGATCTCTCCTGGGACAGGGTGCGGTTTTCCAGGCCAGTTCATAGGTGCCAGGGGGGACAGTGTTGCTGGGGTGTGGACTGTGTGCAGAGAGCAGGGGAGGGTCAGCTGAGGCCACGTTGAGAGGGACCTTGAGAGCCAGGCTATTTCTTCTGTTCTTGTCTCTTCTGCTCTGCCCATGTCCCAAGCACGTGAGGTGGCACAGGGTGGACCCCCAGTCCTCTGAGCCAGGACAAGCCACAAGTAACTCAGTCCTCCTACAGGAACAGCTGTGGAAGTCGTAGGGCCACGCTGTTGCCCGCAGGCCCTCCCTCTGTCTAACCGGAACCCCCACCCACTCAGGGACAGCCTCCGGCTCTGAGTGACTCAGCCCCTGCTCACAGTTCCCTTCCTGCCTCCAGCTAAGACGTGCAATGGTTACCATGGCGACCCCAAGGAACCGGGTTCATACCTATCTTTCCTGATGAGACTTGGATGTCTAAGTTGCTCCTGGAATGAATGCCATGCTCAGCCACTCACCCACAGGGGTATTTAGCAGGCAGTGTCTCGGGCCTTCCTCCCCTGCACAAGCTTGGGATGGGGGCAGCGGGGGAGTGACAGATGCCCCCACCATCAGGACTCCATGCCAGTATTTCTCAATCTAAGTTTCAGGGCCCCAGAGGGAAGGTGTGTTAGTCAGCTTTCTGTTACTATGACAAATACCTGAGCTAATCAACTTCTAAAGAAAAAAGGTTTCTTTGGGCTCACACAGTTCTGGAGTTTCCAGTCCATGTCTTGCTGCTGTGGTGAGGGAGCATATTATCACAGAAATGCGTAAGAGAGCAAAACCACTCACCTCATGGTGGGGAAGTACAAAGGAGAGGAAGAGGAAGAGAGTCGGGTCCCACTATCCCCTTCCAGAGCATGCCCCCAGTGACCCAAAGACCTCCTGCCAGGCCCCACCTGTTAAAGTTTCCTCCACCTCACACTAGCGCCATGCTGGGGAACAAGCCTGCAACTCAGGGGCCCTGGGGAGACACTGCAGATCCAAACTAGAGCACAGGGAGGCCGAGAGCTGAAAGCCGGAGCTGAGCCGTAGCAAAGGGGTTGGGTGTCTGGGAGAATCTATGGTCACTCAGGGAGCCCCCACTATTCCAGGCCACGACACGTGTGCCCTTTGAGAGTGCACCTGAGGAGGGATACATACTTATTTGTCCAATGGTGTCATTCTCATCAAAGTTACACACACGCCACCACCACAGCCGCCGCCGCCATGTTAGTCTACTTTTCCTTACTGTAACAAATAATTGAAATAATCAACTTAAAAAGAGCAAAGGTCCATTTGGGCTCACAGCTTTGGAGGTTTTGGTCCAGGACCGATTGGCCCATTGCTTTGGGCCTGCGGTGACACAGTACATCCTGATGGAAGAGCATTGCAGAGGAGGCCATTCGCCGCATGGCTGGGCGTGAGAGAGAGAGAGCGGACGAGTCCGGCATCCTACAACCTTTCAGCAGCACACCCCCAATGACCTAAAACATCCCACTAGGCCCCACCTCTTAATTCTTTCCACCACCTTCCAATAGCACCAAGCTCAGGACCAATAACCCAAGGGCCCCTGAAGGACATTCCAGATCCGAAGTATAGCAACCACCAAAATATGTTTCCTGAAATACTCTCTTGTCCAAATCATCAATATCTCTCCACTGCCAAGAAAGGAGATCCAAACCCCTCACCCTGGCCTCGGCCTCCTTTCGAAACTTCTCTCATGATCTACCTAGTACCTTGTTTTGCTGACCCTACAAAAGCTACCTGCCCACCCATGCCATAGCCTCAGCAGACCACTCCCTGCTCATGGAGGTACTGCCTGTCTGCCATCATGCCTGACTGGCGCCGGCCCTCTGCCTAGCCACTCTCCCTCCATATTCACACCCTCAAGTCATCTTCACCCCGAAGACTTGGCTCCAATACTCAGCCCCCTCCCACCTCTCTCCTCTTACCCCTTTCCTACCCCAGTTAAAACCTGATCATCCCTCCTTTCTCCTTCCTGGTTGCATTTCAGACCTCTGTCAGGGGACCGAGTCTGCCATGTATCATGCAGACTTGGGTGTGTCTGTCACCCCCATGGTGTGCGACCCCTGAAAGGTAAGCACTTGGTCTTCTTCACTGTGGTGTCATAGGGTCCAACACGGGGCCAGAATCAATGTGCATTGCACGGCCCTGATGCACCTCCTCCCCCTGGGCTCAAAGACCTTCAGTGGAGATAACCGAGGAGACGCTGGATGGGCAGGGTTATGGTTTAGATATGGCGTGCCCCCTGGAAGAGCTCCTGTGTTGGCAATGCAAAAATGTTCAGAGGTGAAATATTTGAATCAGGGCTCTAATCTCATCAGTGGGTTAAGCCTTTGATGGATTAATAATTTGAATTTTCTAGGCGGTTTCTGTAGGCAGGTGGGCATGGCTGGTGGAGGGGGGTCCCTGGGGACATGGCCTTGAAGACTATATCTGTCCCTGGCTGCTTCCTGTCTCCTGCTCTGCTTCTGGCCTCTGTGATGTAAGAGCAGCTTTTCCGCTGTGTCCTGAAGCCCTGCTGCTGAGTGGTTTCTGCCCTGGAGCCGGCCAACCGTGAACTGAACCCTTTGCAACCATGAGCCAATTAAACTTTCTTCTTCTACGTTGTGCTTGTCAAGCATTTTGATCACGGTGTCAAAAAAGCTAAAACAGGCAGTCACCCCCACACTCACACACAGATGCCTCTGTCCTCTGGGGAAGAGACGGGACCACCTCCTTTACTTCTGGACTCTGGACCTCCCTCAGAATCAGATCCCTCCATCCCAGCTCTTCAGAGGAGGCTTTGGGCAAAGGGGCCTTCTCCTCTGAGGGTGAGGACAGGGCTCCCTGGCATTGAGCAAAGAAGCAAGACTCAGGAGCAGGCTCCTGGAATGTGTGGATGATGCTCCAGTTACATCCAGGCCGGGCCATTCCTGCGTGGAGGAGTAAGCATGCGCGTGGCTGGCTGAGACTTCGGGGCCCTAACCCCGACAGGCCCCCGCCAAGCAGCAGGCACGGCCCTGGGAGGCAGAGGCTACCACGGTTAATTGGCTCCAACCCTGCGCTAAGAGTGGGAGCATTGATCGGGCACCTGTGGGGCTCGGATGCTGTGACCTCTGAGGATGCTTTACTTCCGTATACGCCTGAACCCAGAAAAGAGAAATCCAATCCGAGGTCGCGGCACTTACCTCCCAGCTGGGTCATTGCATGGTATAGAGGCGGAGGGTTATAAATAGCAGAGCAGCAGCCACTGAGAAATCAATGGAGAGCAGGAAAATGGCCCCCTTCCCCACCGGCGTGGGGCAGGGCGGGGCACACCTGTCCACAGAAGGGCCAGGCCCATCGGCGCAGATGACAGGAGACAGGGGGCCACACTCCTCCCCCCTGGAGTCACGGTCCTCTTCCCTGTCTCAGAAGGGTTTGCATCTGCCCTGACACCCTGGGGCACAGGGACTTACAGGGCAGGGACAGGATGAGAGGGCCTCAAATAAAGGGCTCCGGGGTCAGGGTTGGGTTCTTGGTGGAGCCCGGGATGGCTTGAGTTCATGGGATCATGGAGGCAGGCATCATGATGCACACCACACACAGAAGCATGAGCCCCGGGTGTCGTTTATTTTTCCCTACAGACACTCATCCACCCATCCGTCCCCCACCAAGAGTCATTCTGGAACTCAGTGGCTATGTAAGCATTGAGTCTCAGCTTCCGGTCAGGCTGTGCCTCTCAGCAGGAGGGGAAGGGACGGTGGCTCCCTGGTTCCTGGGAAGTGTGAGGCATGTCCCAGGCAGTTGCGCGCTTTCAAAGAAGGAACATATAGCCAGCCCCCAAGATTCCCTCCTCTCCCTCAGCCCTCTCCACGTCCCAACAGAGCTCTCGACTGGCATTCATGAACTGGTTTCTCAGGCCAACTTCATACTGTAAATACCACTTAGGGCCACCGTGAGCATCAGAGAGTTAATACACGTGAGCTCCTGCATGACGGCCGGTACATCAGCCTTACCTACCACGGAAGGGTGAGCGTCATACGAGAACGGTGCCACCTGCCGCTAGGAGGGAAGGTTGAGGTTCACGTTCTACAGAAAGACTTCAGGACCCTAATGAACAAATGCTTCTAGCCTGGCACTGTGGTGCACGCCTGGAATCCCAGTACTTGGGAGGCCAAGACAGGAGGATAGCAGGTTGGAGGCCAGCCTCAGCAACTTAGCAAGGTTCTCAGTAACTTAGTGAGACCCTGTTTTCAAAATAAAAAGTAGAATTGGGCTGGGGGTATCGCTCAGAGGTAGAATGCCCCTGGGTTCAATCCCCAGTATCAAAACCCAAACACAAGCAAACAAACAAACAAACACTCCTGGCTTTGAGGCACATCAGGCGCTCTCCCCCAGCCTCAGTCCACCTCCAGAGAGCCTCCTCCTTGGGGAGCAGAAGTGGGCCTCTCTCCCAATCGTGGGCCACGGGCTCTGCGTCCTAGACACCAGCAGAAGACTTGAGCAAAGGTCCTACCGTGCCCCAGCGGGAGGGAGGCTGCGAATATCCCTGACTTCCCCCTTCCTGGATTTTTATGGTGCTGAGAGTAGAACCCGGATGCAACCACGGTGATGGGCTGCCGAAAACTTCCGGATGCTGCCGGCTTCCATTAGATTCCGTCAAATTAAGGATGCTCTTAACATAAACCCATGGGCAGAGGCACTGTCTTGTTTAAGTAATGGTTTCCATTCATAGTGCAAATGTAAATTGATAGTTATTTCTTTCTTTAGAGCCCAGCACAATTCATAGTGGCTTCTAGCCTTCTGCCCCTTCCAAGCAGAAAACGCCTGAGTCGAAAGGGAGCAGGAGGCAGCCATGCCCAGGAGGATCCCCAGAGCTTTGGCGTCTCCAAATGGTCCCTCTATTAAGGAAGTCCAACCCTCCTCACTGTTTTGAACATGATGCCAAGGGGACAACAGGGGCCAAAGACACAAACAGTGGGGAAAAGAAGCGGGAGCAGCGTTCCCATGAGCACCCCTGGGAAAGGTCCTGGGGTCATGACCAAACCTGCTGGGTTACCATGGCTGTCGCTAGGAGGAGCAACTTTGAGTACGGACATGGATATTCCTGTTCTGTCTGCAGTGAACCAAAACTCACTCGCCTGGCAAAAGTGGCCAAGTGGTCCCACTGGGTCCAAAGCAGGAGGTCCACTCCAGGAGGGACAGCACATGGTAACATGTGATAAATGCCAGAAGTTGGGCAGTGGCCGTATGTATGTGACAAAAACTATCAAAATCCCTGAGCAGTCAGCCAATGGATGCAGCAGGCAGGGGGGCAGAGAGCTCCGGAGCGCCCGCCTGCTATCTTTTTCAACCCTCATGACATGACCCACATTGAGTTTGATTGAGTCCCCTTTCTACAGATGTAGAAACTGGGGCTCATTGGGGTTCCCCTGCCCAATGTTCCGCAAATAGTAAGTGGTTATTGAAGCTTGGGCTTTTCCAACTACACTGGGCAGCCTACAAAAATGGAGAGACCATTCTCATTCTTATATTTGTTACTGGTCATTAATTAAGGCACATTTAATTCCTTGGGGACCTCTGGAACAGCCCCATGTCCTGGGCTGGCGCCAGGGGCTCTCACCCCCAGTGGGGCTGGGCTGGAACTGAGCCCGCATCCAGGCGGTGGCTAAGTGTCCCTCCGCCTTCCACCTGCCCAGGCCCGAGCTGGCAGTAATGCTCCTGGTACCCGCTGAGGCAATTTCAGCTCCAATTTACTCAGACTCTAGACCAAAGGCTCAGCTTCAGCCTCTGATGTGCTGAACAAAAACCCGAGACAGGAACCGTCTCAATCGCAAGGGCGGGAGGACGGCGGGTCTCCCTCTGTGTGTCCCTGATTCCTTTTTCCTAGCTGTACAGCCCCATGTCCCTACAGCGCTACCCCCTCTTCCCGCGCTGGACCCCAAGTTCTGATCCCCACCCTGCCCTGTGGTGATTGGGACGCCTCGCAGGCCCCCCAGGACATCTGACACAGGTCGGTCCACAGTCCCAGCACACTGCAGGGCCAGGCCCTAGGCTGGGCAGGTGGTGGACAGGATCACTTCCGAGAGATGTTTCCTCACAAGCTGGAAAGTCCCTTGCAGACAGAGGTGGTGGGAGAAGGCGTGGAGATATCCTAGCCGCCCAAGGGCTGAGGAGCCCCATGTCCAGAAGGCCCCTCCCAATATGCCTTCAGTATATCCCAGAGCGGATTCAGGTAGTGTCCTCCCAAGCCACCCTCTCCACGTGACCCTCTGGTCATGTTCCCGAGGCTGGCAGCAGCCTCTGACTGTCCCCTCCCCAGCTGTCTCTAGACCTGGGCACACTGTCTTCCTCCAGCAAGGTGGGGTATAGTTCCCAAAGACTACAGAGGTGGCAACATTTGCAGGAGGGAAACTGAAAACCTTTCTAGAAGGACCAGGTGGGGAGGACCAGGAGGACAAATGAACACAGGAGAGTCCTTATAAATCTCCCTTCCCACACACCACAACACAGCCTTCCACCAAAGATGTCCACTCTACTTCTTAGAGGAGTCAAAGAGGTGAGCTATAACTAGTTTCCAATTTCCATCCTGTGCTCTGTAGATATGGTCCAGGGATCCCCTCCCCCGCAGCTTTAAATGAAATATTGATAAATGATTTTTGCCTTGCTGCAGACGACGTACCTATTAAGAGGGGTGTGTGTGTGTGTGTGTGTGTGTGTGTGTGTGTGTGTGTGTGTGTTTCTCTATCCGAGTATCCACTTCTTTTCTCACTTCATGACTTTGGTTGTTGACTGCCATCCCTCCCATTCTACCCCAATCTGTCCTGTCCAGCTGGGTGATGTGGGACAAGTTACCCACCTCTGACTGTCTCTCATCGGGAAGGTGGGCTCCAGCAGCACATGAGTGTAGGCATGCTCCAAGGCTCACCTGAGACTACCCAGGTGCAGTGTGCATAGCACATAACTAGTGTTCAATAAATGGTAGCCGTTCACTTGTTACCATTGCTTTTGAGGTACTGGGGATTGAACCCAGGAGCATTCTACCTCTGAGCTACACCCCCAGCCATTTTTACTTTTTACTTTGAAACAGGTTCTCGCTAAGTTGCTGAGAGCCTTGCTGAGGCTGGCCTCTAACCTGTGATCCTCCTGTCTCAGCCTCCCAAGTACTGGGATTACAGGTGTGGGCCACCATACCTGGCTGCCATTGTTATTAATAAACTCAAATACTACTGTCTCCCAAGCATCTGACTGTCCTCAGCTTCCACTGCATGCCTTGGTCACTCAAGAACTTCATCCACTTCCCGACTAGCACAAGCACCCCTCCGCCATAAGGCCCTATCACCTGACTTCTTTGAGGCACCCTCTTTCCCAGCTTCCCACCCCCTGCTGAAAGGTGCTTCCTCTGTGGGCCCCCAGGGAGGACTAACAGGACCCAAGTCACAGGCAAGCTGTGGGAGAGAATCAAGTGTTGACATCTTTTTTTTTTTTTTTTTGTACCCAGAGACACTCTACCTCCAAGCTACACCCAGATCTTGCTAAGTTGCTGAGGGTCTCCTTGCTAAGTTGCTGAGGCTGGCCTCAAACGTGCAATCCTCCTATCTCAGCTTCCCAAGTACAAGTATTACAGGCATGTTCCACCATGCCTGGCTGATACCTCTTAATGACACTGCAGAGGTGGACAGCTGGCTGCAAAGGATGGGTGTTGTGGGCTGGAAACCTCCAGAACTGGACCTGCCTCCCACTCTCAAGGCACCGGCCTGGCCTGGGTTGGGCTCATGGGCACACAGTCTCCATCAGGCTGGGCAAAGCCTGCTCCCTACAGAGGCTGCCTCCAGTGCCCTGTGGTTCCCTGGACCCAAGTCAGCAGGCGAGGCCAGCTCTGTCCTGGAAGAGGCTGTGCAGTGAGCAGGGAAGGACAGGGTGCCCCCACCCCCACTTCTACTTGGCCTTGGAGCAGATTGAAGTGTGTCACATGGGGGTGAGCAGGGTTTATTTCATGACAAGTTCAAATGCCCATGACAGATTTCCAGACACTTCTGTTCCTGCCTCGTCTCCCAAACACACCCATCTGCAGGAAGCCTGTACTCACCTCCACCAGATTCATGTCTACGTGAATAAAAACTTCAATTCCGTGGTTACCTTTGATGTCCCCGATGGCTTTCAACACATTTTTACATAATCTGACTTCAGAGCCTGTTCTTTATAATACGTTTCTTTTTTAAAAGGAACTGACGCCTTTGGTTGATGGAATCTATTCAAAAAATACCTATTGAAGGCCCACCAGGGCCAGCCGAGAGCTAGACACTTGGGGAGCAGGGAGGGGTGGCGGAGAGAGAAGGATGCTGGAGACATAGCTTTCCTCCCAATAGGCTTAGAGTGGGGGGCCACGCGGGGGCAGACAGAGACTCGCTCGCCCAATCAGAACACATGCCAGGCTTCGTAAGTACTCTGGAAGAGGAACTTTGTTTAAGAGCAAAAGACTAATTCCCGTGTTGGCATGGGCCTGTGATTGCAAGTTTGTGAATTCATGAGTTCGAGTTTATGAATATACATCATGGAGTGTGACATAAAGCTCTGTCTAATAATACTAATATATACCAGCTAGCATGTTAACTGGATTAATAACGAGTGAAGCTCTGAACTATGACATTGCTACCCCATTTGTAGAGGGAGGAAGGGAAACTGCCTATATTCATACACAGCTGCTCTTTCTCGTATGGCGGCCATGACCACGTGTGGCCAGTCCAAACTGAGTTGTGCTGTGTTAAATACACACCAGATATCAAAGAATCGGAATCTAAACCAAAGATTAAAAGAGCTCATAAAAATAAATACTATAGTGGTTACATGTTTAAATGATAGTATTTTCATATATTAGGTTAAATATGATATATAATTAAAATTAATTTCATCTACTTCTTGCTTTTTCTAATGTAGTTCCTAGGAAACAAAAAATCCCAAATGTGGTTTGTGTTCATGGTCCACATCTTGCTTCTGCTGGCCAATGGAGATCTAGAATTTTCATTTAATTCTCATCACAAGCCTACAAGGAGGGCATTGGCCCCATTTTAAAGACAAGTTAACTGAGGCTCAGAGAAGTAGTAAATTATCCCAGGTCACTCCATGATAGTCAGTGACTGTCAGGGGTCCGTAGCTCAGGGTCTTGCTGCAAAATGATGGCCAAGATAGCCCCGCTTCGTGGCTGCGTGGACTTGGGAGGGTTGTTTGTTCTCGCCTCTTTACCTATAATGTAGAGATCACACCACTCTGACATGGCACAGAAGGAGTACTTGGTGCTCAGTAAGTGTGGGCAGTCATCATTATATAGCATGTTCTAAAAATAGGACGTCCACCTGGCACCTTCAAAGCCCACAGTGACAGCCTCTGGGGCTGGGCTGGGAGCACCCTCCTTCCTGGTGGTGCCACAGGTCCTACGTTGTCACCTGGTTGCTCCCCGTCCCCCTGAGTTGGAGTGCCGTTAGTGGCAGTCACCACGCACCATGTTAGGACTCCTGAGTTCGTGCTGGCGCACCCTCCACCTGCTACTGTGGGTCCTAAGCAGAGTCCATGCTCAAAGGATTACTTCAGTAATTCATTATCTGAAATAGGACTGGGCTTCTGTATAGCCACATGACTTAGTTTTGTTTCTGAATAACTGACTTTAAGCCGGGCGTGGTGGCGCATGCCTGTAATCCCAGTACTTGGGAGGCTGAGACAGGAGGATCGCAGGTTCGCAGCCAGCCTCAGCAACTTAGCAAGGCCCTCCGCAATTTAGTGAGACCCTGTTTCAAAATAGAAAATAAAATATAAAATAGGGCTGGGGTATAGCTTGGAGGTAGAATGCCTCTGGGTTCAATCCCCAGTACCACAAATCATCATCATCATCATCATCATCATCATCATCATCATCATAGACTTTTTTTACAGTGGTTTTAGGTTCGCAATAAACCCAGAGGAAGGTATCTCCACCTCCACACATGCACAGCCCCCCATCTACATCTCCCACCAGAGTGAAACATTTATTCTAGTCCATGAACCATCACTAACAGGTTGTCTGAAAAGCCATACGTTATCTTAGGAGTCACTCTTGATGTGTATTCTGTGGGTTTGGACAAATGTATAATGACGTGCATCCCCCATTATAATATCATCCAGAATGGTCTCACTGCCTTAAAAATCCTCTGTGATCTGCCTATTCACCCCTCTTTCCCCTCAACCTCTGGAAGGCATTGATTTGATTTTTTTTTATTGTCTCCATAGTTCTACAGTTTCCAGAATGTCCTAAGTTGGGGTCAAACAGAATACAGCCTTTTCAGACAGGCTTTTTTTCACTTAGCAATATGCATTTAAGACATATATAATTTTGTCAGGCATGGTGGCACAAGCCTGTAATTCCAATACTTGGGAGGCTGAGACGAGGAAGATCGCAGGTTCGAGGCCAGCCTCAGCAACTTAGGAAGACTCTTGGCAACCTAGTGAGACCTTTATTTCAAAACAAAAAATAAAAAGGTCTGGGGGTATAGCTCAGAGGTAGAACGCCCCTGGGTTCAATTCCAAGTACCTCAAAAAAGACATATAATTTTAATTGCATATCTTATATTTTATTTAACCTCACAGAGGAAGCTTTCCTGGCATGATAGCATTTTTTAGTGCTGAATAATATTTCACTGTCTGGGTACACCACAGTTTGTTTATCTATTCACCTAGTGGAAGATATCTTAGTTGCTTCCACATTTGGGCAGTTCTGAATAAAGCTGCTATAAACATCCATGTGCAGGCTTTTGTGTGGACATAAGTTTTCAACTCCTTTGGGTAAATATCCAGAAGCACGATTCTTGAGCATATGGTAAGAGTATGTTTAGTTTTATAGCAAGCTGCAAAGCTGTCTTTTCAAAATGACCACACCATTTTATGTCCCCACCAGCAAAACGAATGAGAGAACAGACTATTTCCAATGAGCTCATTCCCACGCTAGTCTTGATTTCAGGAGTCCCACCTTTGTGCCCAGAGCCCGGCCATCTGATCTCATAGTCTTACAGAGCTTCCTGCATGCAGCATCCCGTGTTCAGAATACGTGCCTTGCTCTACGGTGATAACTACAGCCGGTGGCAAACACTGACCCTGAACCAGAACAGGGTGGAGCCTGTCTGTGCTGCCTGCTAATCCTCGCACTCTCCCTCACCCCACTGACTCAGAGGAAACTGAGGCTCACATATGGTCAGTGGCCTGTCCAAGGTCACACTCCTTTCAGGTAGCAGAGGTCGGATTTGAACCCTCAGAGCTGGCACCTCGATACGTGCCTCTGCACCTTACTCAGCTGTGAGCTCGCTCAGGGCCAAGAGGACGCCTTTCTCACTCCCAGGGACATCAGCCCTGCCCTGCCTGTCGTGTGAGCCGTCCCCAGACCCTCACCTGTCTCCTACCACCTCTCCATGGCCAATCAGGTATTGGGAGGAAAGACTGAGAGGGATGAAGAGAGAGTGACAGGGACAGACAGAAGCATCTGGGCTCTTTTGAACGTCCCCTTCCTGATCCGCAGTGGGCCGAGGACCATCTGCCCTCTTGCCCGGGGTCCCTTGAGGTGCCCCTGGGGCTGTACCAGCTCGGTGGTTTCTGTCTGTCTTGATGGATGCAAAGCAGGAATTTCTGAAGCAGGACTGATGACGTCACTGAAGCCACAGTGACGGGCAGCCCCTGGGTTCCGGCTCTGGTGGGCCAGGCCCACAGCAGAAAGCAGGGCTCTGGGAGGCAGCACAGAGCGGGAAGGCTGCTGGGGTCTCGGAATGAGCCTCGCAGAGGAAGACCTGGGGAACCCATAGCTGAAGGGCTGTCCATCCACAGAAGGGGCGTACTCGGAGCAGGGCCAGGGAAAGGACAGAGGACAGGCGGGTTGTATGCCCGGCTCACATGAGACTCAATTCCAGCACACTAGAGAGAAGGAACCCGCCAGACAGTTCAAGTAGCACCTCTTCCTCCAAATGTCCCCTCACCCTCTGGCTAAAATGACCCTCACTTAGGAGATACAGATGTTCCTCGCACTTCCCCACCGATACATCGCGCTTTCTACTCAACGTTATGATAATTCCTATTCGAGTGTTCACTCCTATACTGAGCTGGCAAGTACTGAGGCAGAACCCACATCTGGTTTATCTGGGCAGCCCTACAGCACCCGGCCCGGTCTCCAGCTAATAATAAGAAAGGCTGGAAGGTTATCTGCCGAATGAGGGGGACACCCCAGCGGGCAACCCTACCCTGCCAGATGTTTGCAAGCAGGTGTGTGTCCCCCCTTTAGGACTTCCAAGAATGGGCCCCCTCGTGGGGCAGGAGACTGGACTTACCACCGGGTCACTGGCTTTGGGTTGCGTGCCCCTCTGGGAGAATCCTGCATTTGCTCATCTAGTTTCTCTTTTGCTTCCTTTACAAGTTGGCACTAGACATAGGGCTGGGCGCCAGATTAGCGACGAAAGCTGTCAAAAAATATCTCCCCTCCAGAAAAAGCAAAGGAAAACAACATCTTGGTGGGGTTTTCCAGGGGAAGCAAAAGTGAAATAGTCTCTTTTGCCTTCTATGTGCTGCCCAAAAATGGCAGTTTTGCAGAGAGAAAACATATTTTTCCTGAGCAAAGCCGTTTGTGGTGTGAAAGATAGAGTGTGTGCGCTGAGCACAAAGACACAAATTGGCCCAAGGCTCAGCTCTGCATGCTATTTTCACGGGAGTTTCAACTGGGCAGGCAGGGGTTGGGGAGAAGGAAAAATAAAATCTTTGTTTTGTGAACGTGGGAAAAAAATGTTGGCTTGGATGGGATTCAAAGCTGGGGCCTGGTAGGAAGCAGGCCCGTGATAGAGATGAGCCTCGGGAGGCAATGGGAGTCGAGGGGGCAGCACCCTATCTGCCCACTCCAGAAGGTGCAGGCTCGATCTGACAACCAGGGGACTCGGCAGCAGGGGCCATTGCAGACTTAAGCCCAGGTCGACTGCGGGGGCCAGCCAAGCGTCCCCCCCAAGTCCTGCTTCCTGCCCTGTCAGGTCTTAGCTCACAAGGTTCCTGAGAGGCTGGAGGAAGTAATGTCCAGAAAGGCATTAGCACCAGTGCTGGCCCTACCTCGTGAGCACTGAGGGGCAGTGTGGCTTTGCTGGCAACAGGGATGGCCATGGCGATCATGAAGATGAAGATGATGATGATGGTGATGGTGACAATGATGGGGGTAGTTAGGATGATGAAAATGATGATGATGATACTGATGGTGAGGAAGAAGAGGATCATGAGGTGAGCGTGGTGATGAAGAAGATACTGATTGTGATGATGATCATGGTGATGGTTATGGTCATCAGCATGATCATGAGGTAGTGATGATGATGATGGTAATGATGATGATGAAGAAAACTATGACGATGAACATGATGGTGATGATACTGATGAGGAAGAAAATATGAATGATGAACATGATGGTGATGATGAGGATGGTGATGAAGATGAGGGAAATATGAAAGATGATCATGAACATGATGGTGATAATGATGGCGATGAAGATGAAGAAAAATATGATGGTGAACTTAACAGTGATGGTGATGAAGGAAACAATCATGGCTGTGTGATGCTGATGACTGTCATAATACTGATGGTTATGCTGCAGATGAAGATGATCATGTGATCCTGATGATGAAGATGGTCATGATGATGAAGATGGTCACGACGGTATTGGTGGTGATGATGATGATACTGATGATGGTGACAATGACCTCGGACTCAGTCACAGTTGGCACCACTTCATAGCCCCTTCTTCCCTGCCCAGCTCTCCCAGCCCCTCAGAGTCTACCTGGACCTACTCAAAGGGAAGTCTGAGAACCACCTGCATCAGGTGATGTACCATCACCTTGACTCCCATCACCTCCTGAGGCTCATATCTATCACAGGTCTGCTTCCTACATCTCCTGGGTGTGTGTGAATTATGCAGATCCCCAGGCCCACCCAGACCTTCAGATTATGATCCTCAAGAGAGAGCCCAGGAGTACACATTTTAAATAAGCCCCTCCCACACACACATGCTAGGTAGTTCTTATGAATATTAGACTGAAGAGCATCCTATGGAGTCCAACCCCTTATTTTATAAATGAAGAAACTGGGGCCTGGAGAGGAGCAGGTTGGCCAGGCAGGGGTGACAGGACCAGGACTAGAACCAGATCCTCCAATTCCAGGAGCAGTCCCTTGCCACTTTAGCATGGCCTGTCATTTACTCAATAGGATGAGGCGAGGGCCAGCTGTCTGCAGAACACAGTCCAGGACCTAAACCACATCAGACAAACAGTCAGGCGAGCTGCTGCCCTTGCAGTGCACCCACCTGGGTGGGGTGAAAGGACACCTGGGAAGTGGTGAGCGCCAGTCGAGGGGAACAGAGGCTCAGTGGGAAGGGCTGCACGGGGGGAAACGGGGAGCATGGGGGATCTCAGAGATCCAGGAGGACCGTCTGGAGGAGACAGAACCTAAGCTGGAGCTGAGGGCAGCACAGAGCCGGGAGGATTTTCCAGAAAGGGAGTGATGTGTGTCTCAGAAAAGTCAGCCTGACAGTAGCTTACAACTAGACGAGATGGGAGACAATCTATCCCTGAGCTCAGGCCCCGAAAGGTGCCAGCACGTGACTTCCAGCACCAAATGGGGGGGCAGCTGCAAACTCCCAAGGCTTGTCTACCCTCCTGCTTCCTTCCTGTCTCTAACAGGGCAGGGATGATGGAGGGGAGGGAGCGTGTGACATTTACCATGGCCAGGCAGCTCTAGGCTCTGTCCCAACCCAGCATACCCACCTCCATCCATATCCAGCCAACCTTGCCTGTTTCCTCACATCAATGACTAAATGAGCTTCTCCTCCTGGATCGATGCCGATGTGCTGCCCCAACCCTAAGAGGCCACACACAAGGGCGAGGGGAGGGGAGCCACCACCTGGTGCCCCAAGGGCTGGAGTTTCATATGCATGCACTTAGCAGCAGTGCGACCTTGGCTGTGCCTTGCTTTGGATGTTGTTTGTCCCCAAAGGCCCGTGTGTTGGAAGCTTGGTACCCTGGGCAACACTATTGGCAGGTGCTGTGGAACCTTAAAGAGGAGTGACTTAGTGACAGGCCCTTAGGTCGATCGAGAGCATGCCATGAAAGAGATTATGGTGTTTCTTGGGAGAACCCTGACTAGTTCTTGCAAGAGGGTTGTTATAAAATTGGAGCCTGGCCCTGCCCAGCTCACTTGCTTCCTGTTTGGTGATGTGATCACTCCCTAGCACACGTGCTCCAGCCATTTGCCATGGTGCCCTGGCCAGAGCCTGCATTATAATGTTTGGACCTTCAGCCTCCTACACTGCAAGCTACGTAAACCTCTTTTCCTTTAGCAGTAGCCTGCCCCAGGTATTTTGTCATAGTAAGGAAAAGCTGACTGATACAGGCCTATTACTAATTTTTCTCTAAGCCTCCATTTCCTCATCTGTAAAATGGGAATGATGATACTTACCTTAAGGGACTGCCATGAGTTTGAAAGACAAAGTATGACAAGCAGCCAGCCCCGTGTCCAGCCAGGCATGGATGCAAGCCATCTGGGGGCTCCTCTGATGATGATGATGACGATGATGATGATAATGATGATGATGATGATGATGACAACGATGACATAGCACACCATTTCCAGCTTGCGCCATCGGCATCACCGCCAGCATCGGCAGCATCATGAAGCCACCTTCATGCATTGCAGCAGCTCAGGCCCCTGGTCAGCACCACAGCTCCCAGAAGATCAAAATGCAAAGTGTGCCCCAAGGAGAGGGGACTAACGCCCCATCTCTGCATCCAAGAGACAAGTGCTACACCCAGGTGTAGTAGGTGCAGCTCAGTGGAGCTGAAATGGGGAGGAGGCCCCAGGACAGCCCGGGGAAGGACCCCAGAGGCCAGAGAGCAGGTTCTGCTTGACAGCTAACCCCCAGAACCTGGTACATCTTGAGGCTCTTCATGAAATATCCCATTCTGCCCCGAAATAGCACGAACAAGGATTTCACGTATAACTGATTATAGGAGCTCCTTACAAGTTATAGACAGTGGTGAGTCATTTACAAAACATTTTCAGAGCCATCATCCCTGTGGGGAGATGGGAGATGAATGAGTAGGGGTTGCAGGTGGGGAAACTGAGGGAGGCAGCTAAGTGGTTTCCCTGAAATGCCTCGACTCACTACGGAAAAGGTAGGTCTGACTCGTCCTATGTCTAGGGTTCTTCTGTGTGTCTGGCTAGATACGCGTGAGAGATCCGAGCAGAAGTCACCTGGAAAAGCCTCTTCCTGCAGGGCAGAGAGAGAAGAGGGTTTCTGAGCTTTGAGAATTCTCAGAAGGTTTCCAGTCCAGTCTTTTCATGTCATAGAGGAGAAGAAGGTGACCAGGAGAAAGAACTGGGCCTGCTCAGAGTCGTGTACATCTGAAGTAAAGAAGGACCCCACAGAGAGACAGCTCTGGTCAAGTCGTTTCCAAACTGCTGAACTTGAATCTCGCTACCAGCAACATCAGCACCGCTGGCAGCTTGTTGAGAATGGCAATTCTCAGCCCCACCCAAGGCCAGCTAAGTCAGATTCTCTGGGGGTGGGGCCCAGGAATCTTTATTTTTTTTTTTTTTTGCGGTACCGGGGATTGAACGCAGGGGTGTTCTACCTCCACGCTACACCCCCGGCCCAATTTTTATACTTTATTTTGAAACCGGGTCTCACGAAGTTGCGGAGGGCCTCACTAAGTAGAGAGAGAGAGAGAGAGAGAGAGAGAGAGAGAGACAGGAAGAGAGAGAGAGAGAGAGAGAGAGAGCGAGAGAGCTGAGGCTGGCCGCGAACCTGGATCCTCCGGTCTCTGCCTCCCAAAGTACTGGGATTACAAGCGTGCGCCACCACACCTGGCTAGGAATCTTCATTTTAACAAACCTCCAGGGAACTGCATGCAACACTTGAGAATTTAGCATGCTAAATCGGATGCATGTGCTGGGCGTGGTGGCGCACGCTTGTAATCCCAGTACTTGGGAGACTGAGATAGGAAGATCGTAGGTTCGCAGCCAGCCTCAGCTACTTAGTGAGGCCCTCTACAATTTAGTGAGACCCTGTTTCAAAATAAAGAATAAAAAAATAGGGCTGGGGGTGTAGCTTGGAGGTAGAATGCCCCTGGGTTCAATCCCCAGTACCGCTAAAAAATAAATTGGATGCATGCTAAAATTTGAGAAGCACTACTCTCAAGACTGGGGAGACGGGTTCTTTCAGTGATTCAACAGAAGTTGGGGGCAAATTTCATTAGGTTGGCATAACTAAGTTTTTAAATGACAATTCTAAAACAACGCTTGCATTTGAAGTTCTGCACATAATTTGGACACCTTGAGGCCAGCGAGGGCCACTGGCTTAGGTCGCCTTCTCTCGGCTGGACTCCCTGGAAGATGGCTGCACCTGCGGAGTGCCTCCTGTGGGCACAGACCAGGGAAGCCTGCTCAGTGGGTGAAAGCTTGCCTCTGCTAGACCCCCTCCACATGGTGTGACAGCCAGCCACAAGCATTAGTGCCTCCTGCAGGTTTTGAATTTATTATTATCCAACTCATACTTATGATGAGGAACAGATGACTCCTGTCAAGTTGCAGATCTGTTTTGCCCAAGAGGGAAGAGCTCGACAATTACAAGGTGATCTGTTAGAAAACTCTAGGCCATCAACAACCACCACTTATTTGAGTTGCTTGGAATTTCCTTAACACTGTGTTCCACCCATGCAAAGAGGAAATGGTTGGATGCTGAGACTAATGGATGAGACAAACTATTAACTCTAATCTGTGATTTCAAATATGTGTCATCAAATGGGTTCATTTTTCTCATTTGCCAATTTAATAAGTGAATATTCTGAGTTTTAGTATAAAGGATCCTTTATATGAAACACATTACCTGCTACCTATTTTGGAAGAAGACTGTGTAGGATTTACTTTGAAAAACAAAAATGTTTCTGAGCTGTTTCTGCTTTTCAAATGTTAGAAAATCACTATTTTAGGCCAACTCTCACATTTAGATATAAAGTATCCGAACCCCTCTGAGATCATGTGACTACCCAAGGTCATACGGGTACTTTTAAGTATAATTCAACCAGAAAGTAGAGAAACATTTGTCCTGGCCAGGTGCGGTGGCGCATGCTTGTAATCGCAGTACTTGGGAGGCTGAGACAGGAGGATCCGGGTTCGCAGCCAGCCTCAGCTACTTAGTGAGGCCCTCTACAACTTAGTGAGACCCTGTTTCAAAATAAAGAATAAAAAATAGGGCTGGGGGTGTAGCTCGGAGGTAGAATGCCCCTGGGTTCAATCCCTAGTACCACACACAAAAAAAAAGAGTAACATTTGTCCTGTGGGGGGACACTAATAAATTGGTGGGACTCGGGGAAATAATTTTAGTCATTTGATGAACATGAGTGATTTTTACCCTGGCTTCAGGGATTTGGAGAAAGGACCAGTTCTGCTCAGTGGGGCCAGTGGCGGTCACGTGGGCTTCTGTTGCTTTTGATTCCTGGTTACGTTCACTCATTTTCCACCAGGGAAGCCCCTGCCAGCTGTCAGTCCATGGCTCTACTCCTGGTACCAGGGAGGTTGGGTCCCTGGGGCCCGCCGGTCATGTCCCCCTGCCCACATGATGGGTTCAGGAGAGGCCCAGGCCCAGTTATACCCAGCAAGACCTGCAGGGACTGTGGCAGGGAGAGGCCTGTGGTGTCATAACTGGCATGGAGGTCAAGAAAAGAGGCACGCGGCCTCCACTCAGCTGCCTTACGACTCCGAGCCAAGAGATGCCGCGGGTTGAGATACTTTAGTCCTAAAACTCCACCGTGGACCTCACTGGAGATCTGAAACAGGAAAGAGGGAAAGTGCACATCAAAGACAGGAGGGGCAGTGTGGGAGGAGACACTGAGGGTCTGTGTGACAATGTAAGGAGATCATTTCTATCAAAGGAATAGCTTGACTTAGGCTCCATTTTGTAAAACTGCCATTGTGTAACCTTGTGGGCGCTTGTATTTTTGTAAAGATAGCATTTCCTGGAGATTGTGAGTGCCAACCCCTCCCCCAGCACACCCTTCAGCCAATGGCGTACAGATTGTGAGGCCACACCCCCACCAATAGGAGCACAGCACAGAAGCCTCTCGTGGGCAATAAAATGCCCAGCAGTTTTCCGCCATGCTGTTCCTGCACGCCAACTGGTGGAAGATCCCTTTGTGCAAAAAGTAAAATTCACCTTGCTGAGCTGCTTTCAAATATGTGTCTTTTCTTACAATGGCACAGAAATTTATTTCAGGCATCTGGACCAGATACAAAGAGTGACCAGATGGCAAGGCCCTGGGCAGAAGGCTCCGAGCCTTGCGTGGCCCTGCAGCAGCCGTGGGTTTGCAGGGTCCGCCATTCCCTATTCCCTTCTTACCAACCAGCCTGTGCGTTGGACGGGGACTCACCCACTGTGAAGACCATGAGGATCCCTGCATGCCTCTGTCCCTTCAGTGATAGAAACTGTGTGCCTAGACAGACACGTGACTGGTGCCAACAAGGGACACCACCTCCGAGGTAAACGAACAGGGATGGCAGCATTCCCCCAGTGACTGGCTGGGCCAACTGGTGACACACACGCTCAAGGACTCCGGCAACTCTCACATGCACACCCACCCCGACTGGACCAGCTGCAGGATCGGCGGGGCTTGGTTAGGCCCTGTAGAACAAACCAGCCAACGTCCAGCCCTGCCTGTGCACAGGAACGCCACCCAGCAGGCTCAGGGCCCCAGGCCAGAGCCCCACGCTCTCCGAAGAGTGAGAGGGTGTCAGCCCTCCAGCAGAGCAAGCTTCCTGCCTCACCTCCAAAAAGCATAAGCTATCAACTTCTGCCGCACTGATTTATTCATGCCACCTGCTGGGCTTCCCTGCCTCCAACGCTCGTCTTCCCATGAGCTCAGCCCAGGGAGGCGAGCAAGTGTGAACAAGGGGACCTGGGCAGTTCTCCGCAAGGGGAAGGCCTAGCAGAGAGCCCCGGACAGGAAAGGGCACCCACTCTCTGCTGCCCTTCTCCAGAGGGGGGCCTTCCTGCCGGGGCTCCAGGCCTGCCCCCGTCCTTTCAGGCTCTGTAACAAGCTACCACGGGCTGGGTGGTTCCTGGAAGTCAGCTCTTTCTCACAGTCTAACGCTGTGGAGCCCAGGAACAGGGCCCATTTGCTGTCTGGTAAGGCCTCTTCCTGGTTCAGAGACGACGCCCTCTCACTGTGAAGACCCCCCTGGGCCTCACCTGGAATATGGGCACTAATCCTGTCCTGAGGGCTCTATCCTCATGACCTGTGACCCTAAAGGCCACCTTCTAATACCAACACCCTGAGGTTAGGATTCCAACCCAGGAATCTGGGGGACTCTAATTCCTAGCAAGTGGCCTCCTGTAAAACCAGAGCCCTATTCAGAGCTGACTCTTTCTTACGAGAGTAAGTGAGGGGGAAAAATCAAATCTCCATTTGGGGCCTGAAGGGGACTCCTGGATGCAGGTGGGTATCTTGGTGGCGCCAATGCTTGTGCACCGCCTCTGTGCCAGGCAGAGCCCCGGGCACCTACAGGCTTGATGGACACAACCCACTCTCTCATGAACATTTCGGGGAGTGCTTACGACCCCAGCCAGCACCCAAGTAGAACTGTTGTTTAGACAGGAGGAAACCTCTCTGCAATAACTTTTAGAAATTTATTCTTGAGCAGTTTGTAAAAACTTGGAAAATGCTTACAACAGAGTATTGGGGGAAAGAAGCAGAACAGAAAATTGTACAGACAGCATGATATCAACCAAGGCTGAAAATCACGTGGGTGATGTAAACGCCAACATGGCAAAGCTAGAGGTCTCCGGGCGGAGGTGGTGGGTCATTGCACATGCTTGAGAAGAAGGGTCTGGAGTCTGGGGGACCAGAAGGGTCTCCCCGACAGGAACCCTTGTGCCCTCTGGCTCAGAGCAGATCAGGGAAGGCCTTGGGGCCTCCCACTACTGGCATAATAAGACATTCTAAATGTTTTAATACATTGAAATAGCTCAAAAATCTCCCTAGGCGCACACAGACACACTGACACAGAATGTACACACCCGTACACATCTGCACCGTACATACGCATGTGTATAAAGTCCTCTGCCCACCACGTCGGGCCCCAAAGGTAAACGCCGCACTCTAATTCTACAGAGCTCCTGTGTGCGTCCCTAAGCAGAGACCATTCATGGTCCACTTTCCCCCTTTAGCCCCTGGGAAGCCCTCTGAACGCACCGGTCCGCATTTCCACTTCACGGCAGTGCTTTGGCAATTCACAGCTAACACCAGGGAGGGCCTGGTGGGCCCTGTCATGGTCTCTGCCTTTGCAGAAGTGGGGGCAGCTCCCCTGGGTGTCCCTTGCATGTAGGCCCAGAGGAGACCCCCACGCTCCTCTCCTTACAGAAAATCAGCGCCAGCAGGTAAGGAGATTCTGAAAGAGAACCCACTTGATCAGAGACCAGCCAGCCGCCAGCCCAGGGCAGAGGTGGCCCACCAGCCAAACGCCATCCAGCCTGTGACGGTCCTGCAGGTCTCAGTGTGCGACGGCTGGGCCCCTCCCCAGCATGGATGGCCAAGGACCCAAGAGGGGTCCTTGTCAGGCAGGGCCTCCCTGGAGCCCCCGGAGCATGCCGGGCTCTCCAGGACTCAGTGCATTATGGGTGGATGAAATATTTAAACCCATAAAATATAAAATATTAACTTAATTATTATAAATAATACATACCAATGCACCTCAACTGAAGAGGAAGAGGAAAAAAAGACTAACTCGTAGCAAGAGGACTCAGAGCACTGGCCAGGAGAAGGGGTGAGGGTGTGGAGGGCGAGAATCCCAGACAGGGCGCAGCAGGAGCTCAGCCCCCTGGGCTGGAGTTAGGGGGCTCTCCACCCACAAGTCTGCAGGAATCCCGCATCCCCTCCTGGGCTAACCAGCCTCCTGCCCTGATTTCCACCCAGGAAGCCCTTCCTTCACTCTTGGCCCGGGGGAATTCCTTTTTGGCCACCCGTGCCCCGGGCTCTTTGGCTTGCTAGCTGCATGGCTCCAGGGTGGAGGGGAGAGGAGAAGGAGCACGGGGTTTTGTACGTCCTTCCACAGTCAGCCTGGCAAATCTCTACGAAATGAAGGGCCGTTCCCAACTCTGGCCACTCTCCGCCACCCCTGCCAACAGGAGCTGTGCTGAGCGGCTCAGAAGCACGTCCACAGCCCTGGGTGGGAGCGGGCTGCTGTGGCTTCCCCACTGACAGACAGGAGCTGGCTGAAGGACAAGCTCAGCGCTGATGTCCATGATACTCCCTTACCTCAAACAGTGCCTTATGTGTTCTTTGTGTTACATTTTCTGCGTGTGTGCGTGCGTGTGTGTGTGTGTGTGTGTGTACACATATATATTAAATACAAATACATTAAATATAAATAGACTCCGCACCACCATCCCACACTCTATCTTTCTCCAGCTCCATCCTGTTCCTGTCCCCTCCCTTCCTTACTCAATGCCTGTGATCTCCGCCCCATGGCCTGCACACTGGTGTGGCTTAGGGGACGCCACCAAGAAAAAGAAAAGAAACATTTCCTAGGCCTCACCACTTGTAAGTTTAAAAACAGTCATAGTTGGATGACTGCTACTTTTTTTAAAAAATCATAAAATAATAAGTGTGGGCAAGAATGTGGAGACATGGAACCCTTGGGCTCCACTGGTGGCAATGTGAAATGGTGCAGCCACTGAAGACAAGAGAAGGGCACTCTTCAAAACACTAAACATTGGCCGGGTGTGGTGGCGCACGCTTGTAATCCCAGTACTTGGGAGGTTGAGACAGGAGGATCGCAGGTTCGTGGCCAGCCTCAGCTACTTGTGAGGCACTCTGCAACTTAGTGAGACTCTGTTTCAAAATAAAGAATAAAATAGGGCTGGGGGTGTAGCCCAGAGGTAGAATGTCCCTGGGTTCAATCTCCAGTGCCAAAAAAATTTAAACATTGAATTACCATATAATCCTGGAATTCTACTTTGGGGTATACAAAAGAAGTGGAAGCAGGGTCTCACAGAGATATTTGCACACCTATGTGCATCGCTGCACTATGCACAATAGCCAAAATGTGAAAGTAACCCGAGTCTCTCAAGGGGTAGATGAATAAACAAAATGTGGTTCATACATAAAATGGAATATTATTCAGTCATCAAAAGGAAGGAACTTTTGACACATGCTATGGCATGAATGAAATTTGAGAACACTATGCTAAGTGAAACAGACCAGTTAGTTGCTTATTTGTGATAGCCCGGATATGGAATCAACCTGTATGTGTGTGCATCAATGGATGAATAAAGAAAATCTGATACACTCATAATTATACATAAACACACATATATATATATATATACATAATAAAGAGAAAGACAGAAAGATATTTAATGGAAATATGGATATTTAAAAGGAAATCCTATCGTTTGTGACCACCTGGAGGACACTATGTTCAGTGAAAAAAGCCAGGCACAGAAAGATAAATACTGCACAACCTCTCTTATATGATATGTGGGGTTTAAAAAGTCAAACTGACAGAAGCAGAGAGTAGAAGGATGTTTGCCAGGAGCTGCAGCAGGGGATGGGGAGATGATGGTCGAAGGATGCACAGTTTCAGTTAGGCGGGAGGAACACAGTTCAGGAGCTCTGCTGTATAGCATGGTGAGTAGATGTCTTAGTAATTCGTTGTTTACTTGAGATTTTCTAAGAGAGATTTTAAATGTTCTCATCCCAAGAAAAAAACATTGCAGCTGTGTGAGGTGATGGGTATGTTAATTAACTTGACGGTGGCAATCATTTCAAGATATATATGTACATCAAACATCATGTGTGCACGGTAAATTATACAAATTTTATTTGCCATACCTCAAGGAAGCTGGGGGAGGAGGGGCAGAGTTCATAAAACTAGTAACACAAAAGATACCTAAACAAGCTGCAGTGGTACATGCCTGTGATCCCAGTACTCGGGAGGCTGTGGCAGGAGGAGTGCAGGTTGGAGGCCAGCTTCAGCAACTTAGTGAGACCCTGTTTCAAAATAAAATAGGGCTGTGGGTGTAGCTTGGAGGTAGAACACCCCTGGGTTCAATCCCCAGTGCCAAAAGAGAAGGAGGAGGAGGAGGAGGAGGACAAGGAGGAGGAGGAGGACAAGGAGGAGGAGGAGGAAGGGGAGGAAGAGGAGATATCATAAGAATCTTTGGGTACAAGGCATTTATTTTTCAATTTTTAATCATGGATACACATGACTTTTGTGAGTTTCTCAAAGGATGGTGATTCCATGTACTTTTTTTTCTTTAATGAAAATGTGGAACTAAATTAAAAACATATCATATCATGTCAGCTGAGATGATGTAACCTCCCTAGCATCCCATCCTGCCCTGCTCTCAAGGAAGAAGAGAGTCAGAGAGGGAGAAAAAGAACCTGGAACATTATTAGGGGCTTCCCTGAAAACCTGGATGACACTGGGAGTCTTCCTGGGAGGCAACCCCCTGTATTTTGCAACTCAAATGTGCAAATAAGCCAGGAGTGGTGGCGCACACTTGTAATCCCAGTACTTGGGAGGCTGAGACAGAAGGATCTGGGTTCGCGGCCAGCCTCAGCTACTTAGTGAGGCCCTCCGCAACTTAGTGAGACCCTGTTTCAAAATAAAGAATAAAAAACAGGGCTGGGGGTGTAGCCCGGAGGTAGAATGCCCCTGGGTTCAATCTCCGGTACCGCCAGAAAAAAAAATGTGCAAATAAGCAGAAATCTACCCCCTACCCCAAACACACACACACACACACACACACACACACACACACACACACATGAGCCAAGGGGGTTCTGTGTGTCAGACAGACAGCAGGAAGCACAGAGCACCAGCCCCTACTCTCAGGAAAACGAAGCTTCCACGGTGGGAGGAAGACAGCAGCGGGCGAGTTCAGAGGGGTGATAAACACTATCTATCACACAACTTTTCTAGGGACAGCTCAGGCAGAAGGATTTGAGCTGTTCTGGGCTGGTGCTTTCTTTTAGTTTACTTGTGTGTAGAAATCAATGCCCAAAGTGGAACCAGAGCTCGAGGCAGCCCGGTGCTCTCCGCGAGGCTGGGCTCCAGCACCCTCCAGAGGAGACTGCACCCCGGGAAGTGAAAGGGCTGAAGACCCCAGGCTTGCGGGCCCTCTCCACCAACTCCACCACGAGTCTCTCCTGAAAGCTGGAGGCAAAGCAAAGGGACCCAACGGCCGGACCTGAGCACAGCCCCTCTGTAGGGCAGCACCGTGAACCTGATGGGCACCCACTCCCTGGGTTCAGGAGCATGCCCCAGTGTTGGCAGAGGAAACAAGGCCCCCGACAGCCAAAGGCTTCCACTGATGAGTGAGAAACAAGAAAACCAAAAAATTAACCCGATCTGCTAGGCAGATTTTTCTACTGCCTTTTTCTATGTTTGTTTGTTTTGTTTGTTTGTTTTTGTGGTACTGGGGATTGAGCCGAGGGGCATTCTACCTCCAAGATACACCCCCAGTCCTATTTTATAACAGGGTCTTGCTAAGTTGATGAGAGTCTCACTATTTGCTGAGGCTGTCCTCAAATCTGTGATCCTCCTGTCTCAGCCTCCCAAGTACTGGGATCACAGGCATGCACCACCATGCCTGGCTCTATGTATCTTTAAAAGCCCCTAAAGAATCACCAAAGAGCCAGGGGTGGTGGTACATGCCTGTAATCCTAGTACTTGGGAGGCTGAGAAAGGAGGATTGCAAGTTCAAGGCTAGCCTCAGAAACTTAGTGAGACCCTGTTTCAAAATAAAAAAATAAAATAGGGCTGGGGTATAGCTCAGAGGTAGGATGCCTCTGGATTCAATCCCTAGTACCAAAAAACAAAAATCACCAAAGAGCAGACACAAGGCCAGACCAGGATGGTATCCACTGCAAAGTGGCTGAAAGGGCAGTCTTCTGTACTGTGCCTCAGTTTACCATTGAAAAAGAGGAATTACAATATAGCATTCCTTGCCTTCTCTAGGTCCCCCGTCAGGAACTCCTTTGGCTTTCACCATCAAGGTTCCTGCTTGTAGTTGCTCGGTGACCAAGGGCAACAAGCCCTGTTCCTGGGGGTTTTCCCTTGCAACACGTGAATATTAGCAATGATTCAGTTATCAGGGCTGGTTCCCCCTATTCCTCGAGCTGCTGCTGCAGCCGCTGGCACCGTTGTCTGTTCTGTGATCCAGACCCAGCTGTGGTAGGGAGACTAGGTCACAGTGCGGGAGGGCTTAAGTCAGAGAATGGCAACCGGTCACTGTCAAGGGGGCCCAGAGGGGCTGGAGTCCAGCCACCCCTGCCCAACCCGCCCTGCACCTAGGGCGGGACCATGGTGCTGTCCAAGGGGTGGCATGCTTTCTTCTAAGCCCCAGGGAGGCAGTGCGTGGCGACAGCTCCTGACCCCCCATTCTAAGGTGCCTGTGTCCTCCTGGACGCACTTCCTCTCCCACTAAGGGGCAAGGTTCAGAGACAGGGCTGATTTTGTTTCCAAAATCCCTATGTGGAGTAACCCTGAGGTCTCCAGCAAAACACCTCTCACCCACTCCAGCATTACCCACGCCCCTGCCAGTGGAGGAACCCATCAACCCGGGCAAAGATCCATCCCCATCCTCCTCCCAGGAACTAGAGAGAAAGCCGGCTGGGCGGGAGCTGCATGCCTCCCCCCTTCCCAGATTCAGGGGGCCATAAATGATTCATGCGCAGGAGGAGGGGTGGCGGCAGCTCCCTGAGGGAGGGAGGGCGGCCCCTCCCTCCGACCGCCCCTCTTTCTCTCCCTGCGTGCCCTCCCCTCCCTGCCCTGCCTGGCTTGGCTCTCAGAAACAGATGAGCTCGGAATGACCAGGCAGTGCTGGAATTTATCAATGGCTTGTTCTCTCTGGAAACAGCGTTCATTGATCAAATCTGTTTCTAGCCTTCTGTTCCTGAGAATTCCCACGGGGACCAAGATGCACTGGCTCTGCCCTGTGGATAAAAATAAAAACATCCCCCAGTCCATTTCTCCCTTTCTGTTCTCTCCGACACCCCCCACACAACCACACACACACCCAGGGGAGAAGAGGCAACCCCCTCCCAGGCCCACCTAAGCAGGAAGGGGGTGGAGCTATTGGCCAAATCTTTCCGCTTCCACAGTGTGTGCACACTGGATTTTCAGCTACACACCAACACCTGTGTGCATGGGCGAGCATGAGCCGAAACATGGGAAAATGGAAAGAACCGCTGAATCACGGAGCCACAAAGATGCAGTTATCCTGGATGTTTTTCTTCTTTAATTCCCTTCCAACGCAGCTGTAATACTGTTTTATGAGAAATAAAACATGGTGGGAACGTTGGGTGAAGAATCAAGGGGTCCAAGTCCAAAAACAGTCTGGCGGTCGTTGCTGGAGGGCAGTGCCCGCTAATGAAATGAAGTTAGCAGCTTAAGGAGATGAACGTGACAGGAGCCACATCCCCTCCCTCCTCTGGACCTGGCCTTCCCCAGGGGTCAAGGCAAGCCACATCAGGGCTGCAATGTGGAGCTGGACCAGAGATGGAGGCAGACAACTCAAGGTGAGTCAGTCTTATCTATTAACTCTCTACTGATGATCACTAGAAGCCGTGAGGCCCAAGTGTGAAGCTTACTCACAGGCTGAACGCCCTGGCAAGAAATTTATCCAGGTACCGATGTCCAAGTTGTGCACTGCCCAAGTATGCAGTGTTATGGGGAGGGATGCTGTTTGCATTGTAGACCTACATGACCGTATCTGAGAGTGCGTGCATGGGCACCGAGGTGCCACGCTTCCTGACTGAGTCCTTCAGGAACAGGAGAGAAGGCCTTCCTATATAGATCCATCTGGTAAACCCATTAGGACACAGCATGCCTGCATCATGGTGCCTTATCCCAACAGTCTGGGAGGGACCCCCAGTCACTTCTCTTTCCTGTCTGCCTTTTAGGAAGCCTCATTCCTGCCCCCACTGAGGGAGCAACCTGGGACAGTCGCCTCGCCTTGGCGGCAGGTGGGAAGCAGGGAGAAGGATCGTGGGGTGATCCAGCATGGTATTGCTGGCGAGTGGGGGTCAGAGATGGCGGGCCATCAGAGCCCCAAGAACGCCCAGCAGAGGTGGGCTGGCTCCCCTCACACAGGCCCAGGCTGCACAAGGACTGTGCACCTTTCCGTTCATGCAAAGGCTCTAGGGGCTGGTAGAGGCCTGCTGTGGGGGAGGCTGTTGCCCTGTAGAAGGGGAAGGTCAGCCCAGGAGGCCGCAGAGAGGCCAGGGTGAGCCGGAGGTTTTGCTTGGGTCTTTGCGGGAGGAGGTGCTAAAGAAACAGTGTCTCATGAATCCCCTTAAGACAGCGAGGCAGTCTTTATTCAGGGGGCACTATCGTGAAGGATGCAGGGACCAATACGCCGGGTTTGCATTGCGGGGAGAGTGGGCTCAACTCCAGATACAACGAGGGCAAGTGGAGATGTATGGCCAGGAGCAGGGTGGGGCAGCGGGTGGAGTTGACCCAGAGGAAACACAGCGAGGGGATTGAGGCCAGGCTGATGAGGTATCCAGGGGGTGAGGAATCAGATAGGGCAGGTCAGATATCACGGGTGGGGGATTTCCACTGAAACCCCAGCACGCAGGATTCTTGCTAAAACCAAGGGCAGAGCCCAAGGTCAGGCCAGAGGCTTGAGGGGGCTGGCCAGAGCTCCCTGGGTGTCCCCTGCTCCCCTCACCGTGCTGCTCAGCCCCTCTGTAGACTTGGGTTCCCCACCTGCAAAATCCACATCCCGGGGTCAGCTCTGTCTTCAGTAACAGCCCCTCACACTTGGCACCCATCAGCTTCTGGGTCCCCCCAGTTGGCCCTGGAAGCAACCACATGGGTGGGGCCTCAGATTCACTGGAGACTTTCCCTGAGAAGAGCACATGGCACTTTCTAGAAAGACCCACATGGCCTTACAGTGGCCTCCCTGGGAAGGGGCAGCATGGCAGGCGCTGGAGTCCGCTGCACAGGGAGGAAGTACAGCCATGGACACGGAAGGCCTCTCCCAGCCCCGGCCTGGGGACCAGGGACCACACGCCCCCTCCACACACTCTGTGTTCCAGCCAAACCAAATACAGTGACAGTAAGAGGCTTACAGGGAGCCCCCGCTCCTGGTTTCAGTGATCTTATAGCTCCTGCCACCCCATAAACACTTCATGTCACCCCTTCATTCTCTCACCAGTTCCCTTTGCTGGATGCTCTACAAGAAACCCCTAATGAGATCCGCTCCTACCTGACCGAGTTCTACCTCAGGGCTCCCGGGTACTGCACCTGGAGGCGGCTCTTCAGGGCAGTTAGGAGGAGACGGACTTTGGGAGGCCTCCTGCCACTCTTTTTTATTTTTAAACTTTTTTTGAGGGTACTGGGGATTGAACCCAGGGTGTTCCATCTCGGAGCTACACTTATTTTTTTATTTTGAGGCAGGGTCTGGCTAGGTCCTGCCGCTCTCCTCCAACTCGGGAAGGCAGAGCCAGCCGAGCCTGATTACTATTCCCAGGCGTTTGCCGCCTGCTTTTTATTTATGCGTTTACTGGGAAGCTCTTTATTTACATTGCTGTAATTTACATTTCCCACAAGTGCCTTCCTCCCCCCATCCTCTCCATTCCCCATGTTGCTAAACTCCTGAGCTCCCCAATTGCTCCCTAACAGCCGCTCACTCGCTCTCCGCTCTCCGGAGGACTAGCAGGTGAGTATTCTCCCTGCTCACCGGGGAGCGTCTAGGGTGGGCACACACCTCACCACACTCTTGATATGTGGCTTAGAGATGCACAGCTGTCCCCAAGGCAACAGCCCTAAGAGATCTGTCCTCAGGGCACCGCTGACCCTCAGACTCAGCTTCCTGATGGTGGGAAGGACAGGTGGCCAGGACCACTGAACTCAGGAGCCTGAGTGGTCCATAGAAATGGCCCCGCGGGTGTGACAACTGACATCTCTGTTGATGTGGGTGACACTCTCTGCAGCCCTCAGCTCTTTCCCACGGGAAATGAAGCCATTGACCCTTTCCTGTGTCTGCCAGTCTCCTGGGCATATCCTTCCTGCCCCTCCCTTGCCAGTCTCCGGGCAGAGGATGAGTTAGGGGGATAAAAGTCTGTGTGTCCCTTGTCAGGTCTCTTGACACACTCTTGGTCTTTCTTCTTCCTGCCCATGTTGGCTCTGGCTGTGCCAGCAAGGCCTAGGCAAGGTGCATTCTGACCCACATCAGGGCCCCCAGCCCAGATCCGGGGTCTTGTACTCGCCTGCCTCCTCCCCACACCCTCCCTTCCCACTGCCAGCTTCTCCCTGCTGCCAGGCCTCACCTCCTTCAAGCCCGTGTCAGGAGCAGCTGCCTTACCATCCTGAATCATGGTTCCAGCCATGCCATGGTTTCATCCAAACTAAACCAGAGGCAACAGTAACACTAACTACTCCATATGAGCCTCCTGTGCTCCCCGCCCTGCTTTGTCTTTATCTCACTTGTCATGATCTAAACTCACTTTTTAAAAATTTATTTCTCAGGCCCCTCATACTCTCGAGGTGGCCCGCACTCTCCCTTGAATGTGTATCCCCACTTTCTTAAATAGACCTCTGTCTTTGTCTCTGAAAAAAAAATTATTTCTCATATTCTCTGCCTGCCTTCAGTACAGTGTAAGCTCTACGGAAGGATTTTTGCCTGTTTTGTTCATTGCTGAGAAACAGACAGGGCCTGGCCTGTTGTAGGGGCTCAAAAACCACACAGGGGATGAATGAATGAACAAGAAGTGACACCTACTCAGTGTCCCCAGGGTTCTCCTCTGTTCACACGCACCGACCCAGCTCACCCTCGTGGCCGGTGAGCTGTTAGGAGGCAGGTACTGTTATTGTCCTCATTCACACTGACCACCATGCCTAGTGTCAGGTGTCACCATCACTCTCAACCCCCCCATGCCATCTCCCGACCTTCTTTCCCTTCATCTTCTGCCCTCACCTTGCACACTGGGGCAATGCCACCTCCCCCTCAATGTGCTTCCTCAGACCGACAGCACGCCCTTGAGTTTTTAATCACTTTTTAAAATGTATTGCATTCACATCTACTTTCTACTACCGAATGGGGAACCCTGGAGGACCTGCTGTGTGGATCTGGCTCATGGTCCCCAGCTCATGCAGCATCTTACAAACAACGAGTAGAAGAAGTACTCGATAGTCCACGGCACAGAGAGAACGTGGCTCTAAGGTCGCTTGTCGATGTGTTGTCCGGCTTGTGGCACATGTATTGCCCTTAACTCTAAATGACCACACCCTTGTCCCTGACTTGTTTTACTCCCACGAACCATTCTAGAATATTCCCAGGCGCAGAGCTCCCTGATGGCGTGGAGAGCTTGTTCCCTGTCCCAGCAGCACGCAGGGAGGGCCACGCAGTAGCAGGGAGATTGGAGGTTGGATGGGGTGAGTCCTTAACTAGGGCAGGGAGGCCAGGCGTGGTGGCGCACACTTGTAATCCCAGTACTTGGGAGGCTGAGACAGGAGGATCTGGGTTCGCGGCCAGCCTCAGCTACTTAGTGAGGCCCTCTGCAACTTAGTGAGACCCTATTTCAAAATAAATAATAAAAAAATAGGGCTGGGGGTGGAGCTTGGAGGTAGAATACCCCCTGGATTCAATCCCCAGTACCGCAAAAAAATAAATAAATAAATAAATAAATAAAATGGAATCTAGTTTGTTACTAACAGTTCCCAAAAGGAGGGTGGGGCGTGCCACACCACGCCACAGAGGGCCACGTGGAGAAGGACAGGCCAGGTCAGGAGGACGAGAAGAGGAAGAAAGTGTGGGCCAGAGCCTTGCTGTGGCTTCTGCAGGAAAGAACAGGCGAGGCAGGCTGCAAAGACTCGAATGGTGGGTAAGAATGGGTTCAGCGCACTCAGGCATGGGGCTGCCCCCTGGATCCCGGCCCTGGGGTGATGGGGGCAGGGAGCCAGTGGCCAGGGGTGTGAGAGCTCCCTGGAGGACATAGGGTGTGGGTTTGTATCTGTCAGATGTGCTTATGGGTGAGTTGTTAACCACCTCTGGGAACTGGCTAACCCTGGGAGGGGCATCTCTCCCAGAAATCAAAGTATTGGGATACAAACGATGAATGACAAGGTGTCCGGTGGGCTGGGGGAGGACGCCCTCAAGGGCGGACCTGTCAAGCCTGGGCTCCCAGACCTCTTGTCACACCAGCCTGCGGCCCATTCTCCTCCAAGCAAATGCTTCCATGGGCCTTTCTGCCAAGCAAGGCCTGCTCAGACACACGTGAGCATAGTCCTCCGCCCAAATCTGGGCAGAAACAGAGGTGCTGGGAGGTGAAGGGACTCGCCCTGGGCCACAGAATGTTCGAGGCCAGGCTTCTAGAAACAGTAAAGTAGCTGGCAAAAGCCAGGGTGCCTTCGTGGGTCTCAGACTTGGGAGGGAGGGCCCTGGGCCTGCTGCCAGCCCCAGGTCCTCATTTTTCAGGTGAGGAAACAGTCTGAGAATGACTCATCGGATCAGGATCAATGGATTCCTGTTAACTCCTTTACTCTTCCCACCACACCACCCTGAGTTATTCCACAGGAAAGTATCATTTTATCAGCATGAGTAGCAGCAGCATCTTCCCGACTTTCTCTGGAATGGAAAAACCCAGCTCCTTGCTCCTTTGTCCCTAATGCAGAAAGGAAGCACTGGCACCCCCAAACCCAGAGGGACACTGGACTTCTAAAAACTCCAAGTCAGGCAGCCGGCTGCAAGGGCCTCATGCTCTGATGAACTCTGCATCTGAGTGAGCTCAGCTGCTGTCCAGTGGAGGGGAAAGAAGCAGGCTGGGAGAGCGTGGGAGCCCAGTGGCCAGGCCAGGGAGGACCAGGAGTGTGTGTGTGTGTGTGTGAGTGTGTGTGTGTGTGTGTGTGTGTGTGTGTGTGTGTGTGTGTGTACCTGAAGCAGTTCCACCAGGTAAGGCCAGAGCTTCAGGGCTTCTCCACCTGTGCACCAGCTGCCCCTTCCGCCCTCCCCACCTCCACCTGGTGAGCTCCTCCCCAGCCTTCAACACCCATGGACCTGTTCCCTCCTCTGTGCAGCTTTTCAGATGCTCGACCCCCTCTGGGCTCTGCACACCTATCTGCCATCTGTGATGGACTTCAGCAGACAAGACAGCTAGGGGTTATTAAAAACAATGTTGGCTACCATTTTTGCACCAACTAGAACCTGCCAGTCACTTCTAGTTTATTTTCCCCTGCACACCTGCCCTGCAAGGAGAGGAACCTTCCACCTAGAGAGCAAGCTGACGCTGGCAGGGCTGAAGTCAGCGCCCAGGACCCTTTAACCAGCCCCCAAGCAGGGTGCGGCTCCCACCACTTCCTGAATCCCACACCCAAGGTCTGCCCACCTGGCCAAACCTTCTGGCTTTCTATCCAGGTAAGATGCTGGCAATGCAGGTAGCGTTCCTTCTAGCTCCGGGTGTGGGTGTTTACCCTGACACATCCCGGCCAAACTGCAAAGACTTATTTGCATCAGTGGCATGGAGGCCGGGCCCAGCACGGTCCTTGCACACTGTCAATCTTGTGGAATCAATGAATGAACGAATGAATGACACAAACAGGAGGTGCGCCCCAAGGCCGCTGGCTGGTGCTTGCCCTCTCGAGACAGCAGAGAGCCCGACGAGGGAGGCACCCGGGCGGCGAGGTGCACGCCGGTGTCCCCGGGGCCCCAGCCCTGTGCCGCGGCGTCGCCGGGAGCCCGCGCGTCCGCTCCCAGGGAGGCCCCGCCCGGCGGGCAGCTGCGGAGCCATCTGCTGCGAGGGCGGCGGCGGCGCCCGCTCCAGGGTTTGTTTACAAACCGGGCTCTACGTGCGAGAGAAACAGGGATCCTCTTCCAGGCGGAGGTGCCAGGCGGGAGGAGGGGCCGCCGGGGACAACGCACCGGGTGCGGGTGGGGAGAGCAGGGCGGGTCCGTCACCTGGCGCCGCCCCCTCCTCTCCACTCCTACCCTCGTTCCCACCCCCAGAGAAGGCAGTAATCCAGTAACAATAGCAGCCAAATACTACAGGTTTGCGAAGGATTGAGGTAATGCACACAGTGGCGCCTAATAAACAGGTGCTATTGGGTACCACTGCCGATGATAGGACGAGTCAAGCATTTTACAGAATGTCTTTCTAGTCCAATCTCTCCCCCAACGCGGGAGATTTCCTTTTCTGACAGTTGCCAGATACAGGTGATGAGACTTGGATTAAAATTCATCCAGGAGGGGGAAAATCCGTTTAGAAAGAATACCAGCATTCTACTGTGAGAACATTCTAATGTCATCACTTTCCCCGCCCTTCTCCCCTGCAGCCACAAGCCCCGGGTGGGATCAGAGCTCCGGGAGGGTGGCAGGTGGAATTTGGAGAATAATCCCCAAATCTGGCCTCAGGGGGCTGTCTTGGGCCTGCAGGTACCGGGTGGAAACTCACTGGCTGAGCTATATAGACACAATGGGAGAGGGGAGGGCTGAGCCACAGATCTGCTCTCCCCACCACCCTCCTCCACCCTCCCTGGGAACCTTGCTTAGACAACACCTGGATTCACATCTGTTTCCTCTGCAACCCCACAGGGCCTCGATGGTGCCACCGGCAGTGAGCTAGGTGTGCCCCTGGTACACTCACAAGGGGACATAGAAACCCTGACCTGGATTCTCCAATGCTGGGGGCTTGTTTCTACACCAGCATTGGGTGCTGTGGGTGTTTCCCTGGATACAAAGGAGGGAGGAGATTGCAGAGTGCTGACAGTGAGGAGTCGCACTTTCTGCCCAGCCAGGAGTTGGCATTCTGGGAGGGGAGATGAGTGCGCAGGAACCTCTGCTAGTCACTGCACTTCCTGCCTTCTGTGTGCCAAGTGCTAAATCTGGTGTTTCTCTGGCAAATCTCTCAATATACTTGTTGTGCTACACACTGCTGGGCACCGAGGAAGAAGCAGAGGACCAGTCTTGTAGATGAGAGAGACAATTAAAAGTAATCCCAAGCTGGGTGAGGCAGTGCATGGCTGTAATCCCAGTACTTGGGAGGCTGAGATAGGAGGATTGCAGGTTCAAGGCCAGCCTCAGCAATATAGCGAGACCCTGTTTCAAAATAAAAAATAAAATAAGGCTGGGGGTGTAGCCTGGAGGTAGAATGTCCCTGGGTTCAATCCCCATTATGAAAATGCTGATGATAATAATTATTATTGTTATCCAATGCTAATCAGGGTGCCATAAAGGGAAATACCTCTTTTAATCCTAATACCAACCCTGGTCACAACTCTGAGTGGTAAATATTATTATCCTCATTTTACAGAACAGCCTAGAAAGGAAAAACAACGTGCCAGGGATCCAAGGCAGGGTTTGGAGCCTGGATGCTGACTGCAACGCCTGCCTTGGTGAGGGGCTGGGAATGGCCTGTCTCCTGGTCCAGACTGTAGTAGCCAGGCTGTGGCACCATGTTGAGATCTGACCCCTGGGTCTGGGGATGATGAAGATTCCTTGCTGGAGTTAAAGCACAATGAGTCCACTAGGAGAGCCCTGTTTTAAAAATTCCGAACCAGTAAAAATAGGAACAGGTGCTTTGACTAGGAGCCGCCACCTAACAATCCCATTTGGCAGAAGCAGCGGCCCCTCCAGACCACCCTCGAATCTGGGTGAGTCTCCCCTGGTGCAAACCCCGTGCGTTCACTCACATACCCTGAAAAAAAAAAAAAAAACGGTCCTGCCCAGGAGAACTAACGCCATGCCTCCTAGAAAGAAAGAGCGGGCAGGGCTCTGTCCAAGGTGCTGAAAAAGCAAGGAGGAGGAACAGGGATTAGAAATCCATGCCCCTCTTTCTGACACAGGGGGCAAGATGGAGGAGGAGGAGGAGGGAAGCCAGGCAGGCAGGGAGAGAAGGCAGGCCAGGTATGGGGACTGCACTCAGAGCCCTTCCAGGGAGTCGGTGTGTGGGGGTCAGGCCAGGACACACCAGGAGGAGCCGCTGCTGCTCTCAGCTCCTGCCTGTCCCTCCGCCACGCTCCTCCCTGTGAAGTGCAAAGAGGAACGGGGTGAAACCAGGACAGCAGCAGCTCATACATCCAGGGCAAAGTGATGTGAAAACACAGAATTTCGTGAACCAGACAGGCCAGGAAGCTGGGATGCTGAGAGAAGCCGGACGTGACAGCAGACAGCAAATAAGATCCAATCTGGAAGTTCAGCACGGCAGGAGAAGCTGTGTGCCTGGGGCCTGTCCTGCCACCGGCTAGCATTGTCCAGACACTGGGTAAGCAGGCTGCAGAGAGCAAAGCAGACCAGCACACCCCAGGAAGTCTGCACAGCCAGGCTGAGGGCAGGGAGGAGCCGCAGGCTTCTCAGAAGAGCTGGGGGCAACTGTGACCTGTGATCTATAAATCAACTGAGTATAAATGGAATCAGAACTCCTCTTGCGTTGATGCCTTGATGTGTATGTTCCTCCATTTACCTGCTACTCTCCCCTCCATACCCTGGTAAGACCTTTTAAATCAAATGTGCATAGCCAGTATCTCCAGTTCCACAAGGTCAGGAGACACCTATTTCATCAACACCATCTCTCCTCTCCATGCCTGGTACAGCACAGACCCACACAGACCCACACAGGGGTTGGATTGGCTGATTAAGTGCACTCCAGGTGAAAGGTTTCTAGTTGAAGCAACTTTTCTGGATCTTTTAAAACAGCAAAGAATCCCACAACAATAAATATAATTACCCTCTAATGTGACATGTTTTTCAAGTTTGAGTTTCTTTTTTTTTGTGGTACTGGGGATTGAACCCACAAGTATTCTACCTCCAAGCTATACCCCCAGCCCTAATTTTTTTTTCTTTATTTTGAAATAGGGTCTCACTAAGTTGCAGAGGGCCTAAGTAGCTGAGGCTAGCCGTGAACCCAGATCCTCCAGTCTCAGCCTCCCGAGTACTGGTTTTACAAGCATGTGCCACCATGCCTGGCTTTGAGTTTCATTTTTTTATGGGACAAATTCTTTTTTAAACACTGTGATATAAACCACTATGTACTTATCAAAACGATTCCTTCTTCTCCCTGGGCAGGACCACATTGCCTGTCCTCCTTAGCAACAAGGGTACTCATGTCACTGAGTTTAGCCAATGTGAAGTAAGTAGAGGTGAGTGTCCCTCCCAGGCCTGACCCTAAAATTCACTCATGGGTGATGTGATACCTCATTCTTTTTCCCTATGCACTGGCTGGAGGTGAACTCCTGTGCCTCTGAAAATGGAGAGTGGAGGACGACCACCCACAAATTACACATCCAGCATCCAGCATTAACTTAACAAGTGCATTTCTGACGTGCACAGCTCATGGCAAGCCAGGCTGGTGGGGAATGTATAGGTAAGGGTCAAGTTTGAATATATGGGGAGGAGGCTAATGCTAGAAACATCTACCAAGGCAAAGAGTTCTGAAGGTTCCAGTAAAAATTGGGAACCTCCTTTTCCTTTCCCCCTTTCCTATCCCTGCATCTTGGACCTGGCTACAGACACGTGGAAGTCACTGTTCATCAACCCACCCCCTTAGGGGAAGGCTATTCTGCCAGACATTTGGATTTAACTGATGGCCCCAGGTTTTTTTCAATTAGAGATTGAGTGAACGCATCTCTTTCTCTTCGAACTTTTTTCCTCGAGCTACTAATTTCCCTTAAGCTTCTGAACTTGCCAATGGATGTGACAAAAGCTTACTGAGCACACGGCCGCACCCCTCTATTTCCTGCGACCTTCTCAAGTTCTCTTTCATGGCGCCGTCCATCAATCCTTCCATTTAGCCCGCGTTTTGGCTTCTCTTTCACGCATCACTTCTTCGCGTTGCTCTCCAAGTCTCCAAGCTCACTCGCCGCTCGCTCTGCCCTGTTTCCTTTTTCTTTTCCAATAAATGGTTCCCTTCATCTCTCATGTATTTCCTCCCTTCCCAGAGCTCCAACCACAACCCTGCTTATTCTCTGAGGCGTACTCCCTCCCCATTAATCTTTCAGCTAGGAGAGTTCAAGATTCCCTCTCCATGTCTGCACTCCTCTGCCTTAGTTAAGTCAAGCCACAGAGATAGCAAACTAAGAAAGTAGCTGGCCATTGTCATTCTTGATCATGGGGGGAGGAGCCTGCTGGTGGGGGGTAGTCCATGGCTTCCGGATCACTATGTCTCTAGTGCTGAGGGGGGAATGCCCTACCCCACAATATCTTTCAGGAAAGGAAGCTCAGTAAATTATAGGAAGATGATAAAGTGCTTAGTTAAAAGTACATTGCAGCTCACCTGTAATCCCAGTACTTGGGAGGCTAAGACAGGAGGATTGCAGGTTCAAGACCAGCCTCAGCAACTTAGCAAGTTAGTGAGCTCCTGTTTCAAAATAAAATAAAATAAAATAAAAAGGGCTGGGGATGTAGCTCATAGGTAGAATGCCCCTGGGTTCAATCCCCAGTACGAAAAAATAAACAAAAAAACCCAAAAAACAAAAGTACATTGCAGCTAGGTGTGGTGGTGCATGCCTGTAATCCTAGTACTTGGGAGGCTGAGACAGGAGGATTGCAGGTTCAAGGCCAGCCTCAGCAACTTAGTGAGGACCTCAACAACTTAATGAGACCCTGTTTCAAAAGGGCTGGGGGTGTAGATCAGAGGTAGAATGCCCCTGGATTCAATCCCCAGTACCAAAAAAAAAAAAAGAGAAAAGTACATTGCAAGAATTGTCTTTGACTTGTTCTGATCTTTTACCTCTTTAAACATTCCATTTTCTGCCATCTTAACAAATACAGGTTAACTTCTATCAAGTTTCTGAGCATGTTTCAAATACTTGCATACTTATTCTTTCATTTCTCTTTTCCTCCAGGTATTTATAATTCTTCTACTTCCAAAAAGAATTGTGACAGCTCACAATAGAAGGCACATAAATAATGAAAGAGCTTATAACATGAAAGAATATGAGCCAATTAAGGAACCGACAAGATTCACAGATTGGTGTATTGTAGGCTAAGGATACTAATTGTCATCAAGCATAAAATTGAGTCCTAAGTTTCAACACAACCAGAGTCAGAGACAAAGCCAAAAGGAAAACAGACAGAGTAACAAAGATCTCGGTGGTTAATGCTAGGGTGCACACTCAACATGACGGTGCTCATTGCTGCTCCTGTAGTAAAGTCTTTGAAACACTTTAAAAATATTTCTTTACATCCTGCCTCTTTTGCTAAAAGGATATGACACAGCATAAAGTAAAAAAAATCATTATCATATAAATAAAGACAAAAGACATGCTAAATGGGGATCTGTGTGTGGAAGGAGGAATAATTACAACTTGCTTTTAAAAGGCGAGACTCAAGGAACTGAACACCGTTGCAGAGCACTTAGCCCTAAGCTGCCCAGCACCCATGGCAAAAAGGGAAATGTGGGAAGATGACAGCACTGGATTCTCCTAACCACAGTCAGAGAGACGACTGCTGCCCAACCATGCACTATGGGAGTTGTCCCATGAGGCTTGTTTCCATCATCTTCAGAAAGAACTTTCCAAGGGTTTGCTCATGCAATCCTCAAACTCCATGGCTGACTCCACTGTCAATGGACTCATCAAATTACCCAGCTCTTGGCCTCAGCCACCCACACTCCTTTGCCCTCTGAGGCATCTGGCCTTTGGGCACCATGGCATGACAAGCGCTCCTTTGGCCATACCAACTGCAATCTCATCTACTTATTTTTTCCTTTCACTCTACTTGCATTTTTACTTAAGTTCTGTGTTATCCTTAGAAATCCCGGCTTTGGTAGGATAACAGCCTTCGGAGCACTGTCATTCCTTCCTGGCTTGTGAGTGACTCCTCCTTCCTCACACTCCACCTGAATTCTGTCTCTGCCTCCAAGCGCAGTTCCAGTCCCCCCCTCCACGAAGCCTTTCCTGGCAAGTTCACCTTGAACCTGGGGCTGCGGCTTCACCTTGCTGGGCCTCAGTTCCCACACTTGTGCAATAGTTTTCAAATGAGACCATGCTGTTCGAGGTATGCTCATAACCCCCCTCCTCCCTTTGATCCTTGCTACTTCTCAGACCCAGCTCAGGTCGCCCCCACAATCTGTCCCATGGAGAGCTTTCCCTCAAACACATGTGCACTGCACTTAGAGTTTATACATCATTTTCTCTTATACCATCCTTTGATCCTCAAAATAATAATAGTAATGATAATAAATGAAATATTACAATCATTGTGGTATTACAATCATTTTCCAGGTGAGGAAGCTGAAGCTCAGAGGCTCTCCAAGGATCTGCATCTAGGTCTAATGCCCAGACCTGCAGGGTAAAGTGTTGCATGCCTGTCATCCCAGCTACTTGAGGCTAGCCTGGGCTAATTAGCAAGACTCTGTCTCAAAATAAAATAAAAATGGTGGTGGTGGGGGGTGTAGGTCAGTGATAGAGCACTGACCTAGCATGTGTGAGGTCTTTGGTTTGGTCCCACTATGTATATGTATGTATGTATGTATGTATGTATACGCGCGCACACACACACACACACACACACACACCTGGCATTCCCCACCCCCATCGGCTGGGGGATGCTTGAGTGGCACACCCGAGCTACAGGTGTCGGCACGTGGGGGGCCCCAGAACCCACACTCATATCCTTCTGCACTGAGGGACACGGAACGGTCGCCTCTCCTCCAGGGATGGGGATGCCCAGGTGTATGTGGAAGTTTAGATGTGGAGTCGGGAGCAGGGACAAGACCCCGGGCCAAGGTGAGGGAGACGACAGGGCTGTGTGGCACTGCCTCCCCTCACAGAAGAGAGGGTCCATGTACGCTGTGGCTTAGGGTGCTGACAGCAACAGAGAGACGCCCCAGAGGCTGGCAGGAAGGGGACAAGCGTCTGCCTGTGTGGGATGTACGACACAGGCATCTGAGTCATTTCAGCTGCGGAGGAGGTGGCACTGACTGTCCCAGCAGGGGCAAGGGCAAGAGCCTGGGGTGGCAGCTGCAGGTTCTAGAATCAACCTGCACATTTAGCTTGAACTCCGCTGTTGTGTGGATTCCCTTGAATCCCAGACACCTGGATCAGCCATCATGGGCAGAGTGCCACCCCTGGGTGATCTTGATCCAGTCACCTCCCCTCTGAGCATCAGGGTCCCCTTCCAATATCAAAAGCACTGAACTGGATGATTCCTGAGGTCCCTGTGAGTACCAACAATCCATGATTCTAAATGTGTACTTTGGGGTTATTAACTACATCTGACATAATGAAGTCATTTATCTCAGACACCGACCGAACAATGAAAGCTGTTTCTTTAAAGGTAGGTGACAAATTCCTACCACCACACCCTCCTCTGTGCTGCTTCTCTTCCTGGGGTGGGGACGGCTTGTGGCTTGCCAACAGTCAGCTTCCTCTTCCTGGGCCCCCCTCCCCAGCTTCCCCACAGCTGGAAGTGGCCATGTGGCTGTGCCCAGAGAATGGGATAGGAGTCCCCAAGGGCTATGCCACTGCTAGGACAAGAGTCTTAAGAGGTGCACAGGACTCCTGGGTTGGATCCTAGGACTAAAACCTGGAAAAACTACTGGAATCCAAATAAAGTCTAGAGTTTAGTTAATAGTAATATACTGATGTTGCTTTCATAGTGTTCACAAATGTACCATGTCACCATAAGATGTTACCAGTGGAGGAAACTAGGCAAGAAGAAATATGTGGACTCTGTATTCTCTTTACAAGTTTTCCATCTATCTAAAATTATTCCAAAATAAAAAGTTTATTACTATGTATGGACAGGCCCCTCTTCTCTCTTGGCTGGATGCAGATGACAGTGGTGTACAGACAGGGCACACCTGTGGGAGAGCCACTAACCAAGCGGGAGTACGCTATGGGGCCAGGCTACTGAGCCTGTGGGGCCTACTTGTCACCCACCACAGCTGCCCTCCCCTACTAGCTGATACACTCACGCTGTGGCACTCGGGGTCCTGTACTGGGAGCGCTGTGTGTCCGTCTGCTCCCCTGCTGGATTCCGAGTTCCTTGAGGCTCAGCATCAAGTACTTCTCCCATGTCTCCAGGGCCTGCCTCGGTGCCCGACCCAATGGGAGTTTGCTGATTTGGAAAAAAGTATTGCCCTTGAACAGCCTCTTCTAGCTCATCTGCTCTTTGTTGCCCTCAGCAGGGCAGGCTGAATGCCCCAGGACTGTCCTTGGCTCTGCCAGGAGGGACCCTTCCAGCTCCACCGTGGACAACTGTCAGAGATGAAGGGACTCTGGCCACCTTGAGCCAGAGGCAGCCTGGGGCACTGGAGGCGCCTGGGGTGGCTTTGGTTGTCCTGATGCCTAGGTGAGGGGCATCCCTGGCATACAGCAGGTGGGGCCAGGCAGGCTGAACACTGCTCAGCAAACAACAGTCCCCACCATGAAGGACTGTCCTGCCCAAATGCCATTAGTGTCCTGACGCCGTGCCCATGGAGCTGACCCTTCTTGTGCGTTTCCCATTTTTCTTGCCCTCCTTGCCCTGCCATCTGCTGAAACCTTTCCTCCTGCTGCCTGCACAACACCTTCTTCCTCCCTCTCTCCAGCGGCCTCAGCAGGGACCAGCTGCTCCCTGCAGCCCCAAACGGCAACCGGGCCAGGGGCCTTGTGCACACACGCTTGTGTGGCCGTGGGGCGGTGCGGCTTCTCGTCTTCATGCAGACTGTCCCCCTGCGTTCCCCCCAGGAAACGCTTCTTAGAACGGCGCCCTGCTCCTGGCAAGCAGGTGGCCAGGGACCCCACGGGGCTGTTGCTGACCCCGGCCCAGCTGGGTGCTTTGACAGTGACATTCACCTGGCTCCCGTCGGCAAACAGCCCAGCCTGGCCAACCTCCCTCCATACGCATGCTTCTGTCTTGCCACGGAGTGCACTTATCTGCACCCCAGGTACCCCCACGCTGGTAATAGTTGACTTCTTCCTTCAGAAGAGGCAACTGTAGGGCAGTCAACTCCTTCCCCCTCCGTCCTCATCTGCTCTCCTGACCCCCTTCTCCCACCTGTCACCCACCCCAGGTGGCTCCTTTCCAATAGGGTAAATCTCCCACTGCCCCATTTCAGTCCAAACTCAGCGTCCCTGATGGCGGCTAACACAGAAGGGTGATTGGCAGGCCTCGTGTGTGGCCTCCAGGCTCCTTCATCAGCAGGGTGCCATGATCTTTGCCACCAAGTGCAGCACCTCAGTAAAGAAAAATGGCCCTAAGTTCCCTCCTTACTGGGATAAAGAGAGGAGGCCCCAGTGTCTTCGATGAGGCAGGCTTGTTCTACTCTGATAGAGAGGATGCCTGGGAAATCTGCCCTTGGAGGCGTCTCCATCTGCCCCTTGGCCTCACGGAGTCCTGGGCTCGCTCTCTGTCTGAAGCAGATGCAGCCCCCAGTGACCCCCCAGGGAGGAAGCCAGTGCTCCCATTGGCTCCCGACTCCACCTGCAGCGTGTCCCCTGTGAGGACCTCCCGGGGCCCTGGCGGGACCCGGTGCTGGACAACCTCAGGGTCTCACGGGCTTCAGGTTGGCGGCTGCACACCGCTCTTCTCCTTCTCCACTTCCTCTGATGACTCTCACGGTGGGTCACCTACGTGCCACACCCCAGGTCCCAAGTCCATCGTCCCCAACCCTCATACTGAACATTAGGAAGAGTGCCATTGGCCCGCTGACATTCCCTGAAGAGTGTTCTGGATGGCATCATACGCACATGAAGTGAGGGGGAGGGGAGAGCTCTCTGAGGCCGGGGTTTCTTCACTGCCTGGAGCCTTCAACACACACTGCGGACTTCAAGAGGGGGTGTGCCCTATGATCGACTGGCACGCTGACCTTTCTGACATCAGGACCATTGGAGTCAACCTTGGGAATTCTGATCTAGAAGGGCCTTGATATTGACCCAAGGATTAGTAAAACACAGGCTAGGTGCTACTGTTTGGATAAAGAATGTCCCTGGAAGAGCTCATGTATTGGCAATGCAAAAATGTTCAGAGGTGAAATAACTGAATCATGAAGGTTCTCATCTCATCGGTGGATTAATTGATTGATGGGCTAACAATATGAATGGATTGATTGGGTGGTAGTAGGTGGGGCTTGGCTGGAGGAGGCAGGTCATTGGAGGTGTGGTCTTGGGGACTATATATGTCCACTGGCCCCTCCCCTTGCTGTCTGCTTCCAGTCTCCATGGTGTGAGAGCAGTGTCCCTCTACGCACCCTGCTGCTGCCTCCATCTATGCTTCGGAGCCTATGGACTGAAACCTCGGAAGCCCTTAGACCCAATTAATCTTTCTTCCTCTAAATTCTGTGTGTCAGGTATTTGGATCAGGGTGGTGAGAAGGCTAGTTCATAACTGCCGCCCTTCCGCGGGCACTTGCCAAGCACTATCTCCCGAGTAGCGTCTGAATTGAGTCATGAATTATGCAGAATCCCTGTCCCCTGTGGAGTCACTCATGTTCCACGGCTTCACCTCAATTCTATCTTCCAGGGACTGGATATGGGAGTCCAAGCCACACACATGTGGAAGAAATGAAAGACAGAGCCACACAAGAGTGTCGGGGTTCAAGCACAGTTCGTGTGGGGTTCCCATATCTCCATTTCCTTCCCCTGCACACTATGTGCATTGGTTTGCATTTCTGTAGAATGTGGATGTTATGAATGCATGACTCATAAATCCCTACCAAGAGATTTAAGTAAAATATGGAGGCTGAGTACATACCAGTATACATTATTATTTATTTTAGTGTATGTGCGTGTGTGCGTGTGTGTATGTGTGCATGAGTGTGAGTGTGTGTGTGTGTGTGTGTGTGTGTGTGTATGATACTGGGGATTAAACCCAGGGGCATTCTACCTCTGAGTTGCACCTCCAGACCTGTTCTTTTGTTTTGAAACAGGCCAGTACATTTCATTAAAAAAAATTATTTTCCTCAATGACTCTAAAGGGACATTTTCGCTGGATTTCACGTATGTGAGCAGAAACCCAAACCTCTGATTTAGGACCAATTTCTGGGTGGAGTGAGATGATCAGAGAAAGGCAGGTTGGAGTGGTGGGGTGGTGACAGTGCTTACAAAGTAAAACGAAATAAAAACAAGAAACCAGGTAAGGAGTGAGCGAGTTCTCCCCAGAGCTCATTCCTAAGTTAGTCCCCTCCTAAAACGTGATGGTACCTCAGCACCCGACCCCCAGGGGGAAAACACAGAAAGTCAAACAATGGGATAAAAATGTGGATATAATGGTTCCTCACAGTGGTGTAGCACCTTCCAATTTACAAAATGGTTTCACGCACTTGATTCCATTTGAACTTCATAACATCCTTCCATAGTGTGCAAAATAGAAAGAGCACCCATTTTATGGGCCCTGGATCAGTCAGTAGGTGGCTAACCCAGGATCTCCCACCTTAGTGGCAAGTCAAGGACCAACATGGCAGTCTTCTGCATTTCTGCCCATTGCCCCTCGTTCCTCCTGCTGAGCCCCCTAGACTGAGAACATGGGGTGGGGGGGGAACACCCAAGAGGTCAGTGGACAAATCAGTCTGACAGTCCCAGGGGCGCCACCCCAGGATGCTCCCTAGCCACCCACTCACGAGCATGGCTGCGATGACGGGCACAGCCCCAGGGTGTCGGGACACGGAGGTGGCCACCTCTTCCTGGCAAGCTCATCCCACTCACTGGAACAGGGTCGTGGGAAAAGTGAAAGGTCATGAATGGACCTCCATGTCCTCATTCTCAAAGCTGGACTCTGGTTGCACAACTTGTAAGAAGGAGGCTAGCCGGTGTGAGGTGAGCCTAGTGCTGGGAGGCTGAGACAGGAGGATTGTGGGTTCGAGGACAGCCTCAGCAAGTAGCGAGACTCTCAGCAACCTAGCAAGATCCTGTTTCAAAATGAAAAAATAGAGTAAGGCTGGGGGTGTAACTCAGAAGTAGAATACCCCTGGGTTCAATCCCCAGTAAGGAGGAGGAGGAGGAGGAGGAGGAGGAAGAGCAGGAGGAGAAGGAGAAGGAGGAGGAGGAGGAGGAGCAGGAGGAGGAGGAGGAGGAAAAGAAGAAGAAAGCGAGTTCTCAGAGGGGAGGCCCACCTTCCCCACAGGTGTGTGATCATTGTTTGGCACCTGGAGGTGCCAAAGAAACAGTAACAAAGACCAGGATGAGCCGGGCGTGGTGGCGCACGCTTGTAATCCCAATACTTTGGGAGGCAGAGACCGGAGGATCCGGGTTGGCGGCCAGCCTCAGCTCTCTCGCTCTCTCTCTCCCTGTCTCTCTCTCTCTCTCTCTCTCTCTCTCTCTCTCTCTCTCCCTCCCTCTCTCTCTCT
>PVJS01000015.1:0-28036 GCA_004027185.1 Glis glis
TTCTTTTCTTTTCTTTTCTTTTCTTTTCTTTTCTTTTCTTTTCTTCTTTTTTCTTTTTTGCGGTACCAGGGATTGAACGCAGGGGCGTTCTACCTCTGCGCTACACCCCCGGCCCTATTTTTTATACTTTATTTTGAAACCAGGTCTCACAAAGTTGCGGAGGGCCTCACTAGGTAGAGAGAGAGAGAGAGAGAGAGAGAGACAGGGAGAGAGAGAGAGAGCTAAGGCTGGCCACGAACCCGGATCCTCCGGTCTCTGCCTCCCAAAGTACTGGGATTACAAGCATGCGCCACCATGTCTGGCGAGACCCTGTTTCAAAATAAAAAAACACTAAAATAAAATAGGGCTGGAAGTGTAGCCTAGAGGTAGAAGGCCCCTGGTTCAATCCTCAGTACCACAAACAAAATACCAGTTCTTTATTTTTAGCCATTTAACTGGCTTCCAATGATGAATATCTTTGCACATATCTTCTATTATTGTTATTATTATTATTATTATCATTATTTTGTGTGTGTGGTACCAGGGATTGAACCCAGGGGAATTCTACCTGTGAGCTACACTCTATTGAAACGGGGTCTCTCTAGGTTGCTGAGAGTCTCACTACATTGCTGAGGCTGGCCTGGAATCTGCAATCTTCTTGTCTTAGCTTCCAAGTACTGGGATTGCAGGCATGTGCCACCACGTCTGGCTCATGTCTGCTACTATTTTTAAGATAAATTCTTGGAAGTGGAATTGTTAGCTGATAGGTAAGGCGGCACTTTTAGGGGTGAGCTCCTATACTTACGAGAGAAAGCTGTACCCCTTTAAAAGTCTACCAGTGTGCCTTCAAAGTTGTCTTTCTTTTTGCTTCAGCTAAGGCTTTTTGGAGAAACTTATAAGGAACCAGTCAAAATCACCAAGTATTCTGACTCATTCTTTTTAGGTGACCTGGAGTAAGCTTTGCTCACTGTAAAGGTTCATTTTTCCACCCAGAGGCATTAGTGTCTGCCGTTTTTTTTTTTTAAACATGTGATTATGAGCCCTAACTGAGCATGCTCAGGAATGTGCTCCCCCTGCATAGGATGATGAGTCTTTTTTATATGAATATGTATGAGTTTCTCCAATAATGGCCCCTTGCTTTCTTTGTTTGGGGAGAACACTGCTTTGCAAATTATCTCCAGTGCTTTCCTTACTTGTTATGAGTAATAAGCCCCTCTCCCCTCCTTGTTCCTGGGTTCTGCTTATTGGCTTTGTATTCACCAAGAGATAGACATATGGGTTCGGTCACAGAATTGCTGAGTTAAAGTGCATGCATATTGTGAAAGGTTCTGTCTAAAACTTCCATTTTAACCTCCATAAATACATCCTATGACCCACTGTGCCTTCAAAGTTTAAAAGTCTAAAAGTTTAAAACCCAGAGGTAGAAGGCCCCTGGGTTCAATCCCCAGTACCACAAACAAAATACCAATTCTTTATTTTTAGCCATTTAAGTGTCTTCCAATATTTCTTTTGCATAAACTGGGCAATGATGAATATCTTTGCACATTATTATTATTGTTATTATTATTATTATTATTTTGCATGTGTGGTACTGGGGATTGAACCCAGGGGAATTCTACCCCCGAGATACACCCCAGTCCTTTTTATTTTTTGTTTTGAAACAGGGTCTTTCTAGGTTTCAGAGAGTCTCACTACATTGCTGAGGCTGGCCTGGAATCTGCAATTCTCCTGTCTCAGCCTCCCAAGTACTGGGATTACAAGCATGCACTACCCCACCCGGCTTAACCTGAATCAAGATTCCCTACCCTGCAAGTCAGTGTGGCCACCTAGTGAAAGGGCCTTGGATAGCATCTCCTCTTTTATTGCACAATGTGTAGTCTGAGGCCCGGCAGCATGAGCATCACCTGGGTGTTGTCAGAAATGCAGAATTGGATGCTTCACACAGCCCTTCAGAATCTGAACCTGATTTAAACAAGATCCCAGGTGGTGCTGGGCACCCCGAAGTGGAGAAGCACCAATGCTCTCCTCAGCTGCCCCCCACCCCAAATTCACTCTCTCCCCTCACACTCCTACCCCTTTGAGAACTGCCAGCTGCCACTCTTTCTCCTTCTCTCTTTCTATGACACTTCATGGGGCAGGGGAATAGGACAACTCAATGTTGTTTTGTTTTGTGTTTTGTTGTTGTGTTTTCTGGTGACTGGACCCAGGGGCATTCTACCTCTGAGTTACACCCCCAGCCCTTTTTTACTTTTTAATTTAGAAACAAGGTCTTGCTAGGTTGCTGATGCTAGCCTCAAACCTGCGATTCTTCTGTCTCGGCCTCCCAAGTACTGGGATTACAGGTGTGCACCACCATGCCTGGGTGCCACACTTTTGAAAAGTTGCTCAGCCTCTAACCCAGGCTCTCAAGACGCTCCTGCCTGGACTCACATTCTGGGCATCCCCAGTCCACCAGACTTGACTCACATGGGTAGGAAGGGAGAGAGCTTCTGAGGACCCATGCTCTTTATGAGTCAGGGACATGTCCCTGGTGAACCCCAAAGAGGACGTATCAAAGTTGGTGGTGGGTCCGGGGTTAGGCATGGGCAAGAGTTTCAGTGAACCAAAACACCAGGGTAGATGGGTGACAACAGAACGGGCCTCAGACCAGTGTCAGGGCAGCCAATCCCCAAATCCGCCAACAGAGACGTAGTAGATACTAACAGAAAGACCAAGAGGTGAATCATGTGGAATTACCTTTTCAGGGTGTACAAAAGTCCAGTTGCTCTTCACTCTCTCTATTTCACTGTACTTGTCCTTAAAATTCAGCTTTATCAAAAGGAATAGATTTCACTGAGCTCCTGCTGTGTGCTGAGCCGGGTGCAGGGTGGAGAAGTGGGGTCCCTGCCTTCCTGTTCACCTATGGAAATGGAGACCTTTGCAAGTAACTCGAACCTAAGAGGACTTGAGATGGAGCTGTGGGGTAGACACAGGGATGATCCAAGGCATGGAAGCACACTGGGGAGATTGCAGACACACCCGTTATCAACCCAAAGCATATGGCGCTAGCTTCTTCCCCACTCACATGCTGTTTTTGTTCATGTATTGGGCAGTCATGGCTTCAAGGGAGTTGGATCTGGTATATCTCTGGCAACCTGAACAGGTTTTAAGGAAGAAAGGGACGATTTTAACTTTTTTAAAAATCATCATTACTGATAGTAATCATATTCCTTTCTCATATATTTACGTCTTCTATGAATCTGTCTCTTCCCATTGGAATATAAGACCCTTCACAGCAGGGATTCTGCCCCCCTTGATCAGTGTTCCCTCAAAGCTTTGGGAACAATGTCTGGCATGAGGTAGATATTTACATGAAATAAAGAGATCAACCCAGCCAGGCCACTCATTTTAATTCAGCAAATAGTCATTGATTTTCTGTTGTGTGCCAAACCTTGTGTTGGGCCCTGGAGACACTGTGGTGAACAGATACAGATCTTGGATGACAAACATAAAGCAAAGTTACTACAGGAGCTTCTGGGTTGGTGAACACATAGAGGTGCTGGGAGGGTGATGTGCACAGAGATGACTTAGAAGCTCTGAGCGCTCTACATACCATGCCCTATGCATCTTCCTTTCAGCTGTTCCTGAGTTCTACAGAAGAGAAACTCATGTCATGCTCATTATCTATATGATTATATTAATAACATTGCAATAGGTATTTTTTTCAACCACTGATCACTTTTCAGGAACTATTTTCAAATAAATTTCCTCACTTTATATTGTTCATGAAAAGTTTTTAGATATGTTTGAGACTAAGAATAGTAAATTTTTTAAATTAAAAAAAATTTTTTTTGGTGCTGGGGATTGAACCCAGGGGTGCTCTACCTCTGAGCTACACCCCAGCCCTATTTTATTTTTTATTTTGAAACAGGGTCTCACCAAGTTGCAGAGGGCCTCCCTAAATTGCTGAGGCTGGACAGGAACCTGCGATCTTCCTGTCTCAGCCTCCCAAGTACTGGAATTACAAGTGTGTGCCACCACGCCCAGCTTCAGTAACATGATTTTAAAGGTTGTTGGAGATGCCAGTAGCAACATCTAGGAAATCTGCATTGAGTCATTGACTTTTGCATGAGCAGAGAAAATGATCTTTCAAAACTAACTTGCAACTGTATTTGTCTAACTATTTTTTTATTTGGGTATCAACCACAGATAATTTACACTGTATCAATGCTCTCAGAATTAACTGTACAGTAGGTTATACAGCAAAACTGCAAAGATGAACAGGGAGTAAAATTCCTGGCTTTTCTTCTATAAATAGAATGGAGGAAAATGACTAAAGACATTTTAGTCATTTAGTGTGTTCATGTTAACTGGAAAAGTAGAACTAACACACATAATGTTATTGAAAAAATGTTTACCATCAGATGGTGTGGCTGTTTTTTTGTGTGGTACTGGGGATGGAACCCAGGGGCCTTCTACCTCCGGACTACACCCCCAGACCTATTTTATTTTTTATCTGGAAACAGGGTCTCGCTAAGTTGCTGAGGGCCTCACTAAGTTGCTATGGCTGGCTTTGAACCTGCGATCCTCCTGTCTCAGCCTCCCAAGTACTGGGATAACAAGCATGCATTACCATGCCTGGCTGGTGTGGCTGTTTTTTAAGGAACATTCATTCATACAGTAATCAAGCTGCATAATTTAATCTGAATTTTATGTATTATAACTACATTTTGTCATTTTTAGTAATAATTGTAGCCAGGTATCTTATTTTGTTGTATTGTCATAACAAAATACTAGAGGTTGGGTACTTGTGTTAGTCAGCTTTTCATTGCTGTGACAAAATGCCTGAGAAAAACAACTTAAAGGAAGAAATATTTATTTTGGCTCACAGTTTCAGAGGTTTCAGTCCATCGTTGCCGACCCCATTTCGAAGGGCCTCAGGTGAAGCAGAACATCATGGTGGAAGGGCATGGTGAGGAAAGTTGTTCAGCTCCTGGCTGCCAGGAAGCAGATCAAGAGAGAATAGGGGACAGGGACAAGATATAGTCCCCAAGGGCATGCCCCCGAGGACCCACTTCCTCCAGTTAGACCCCACCTCCCAAAGTTTCTGCCATCTCCCAATAATGCCATCACATCATGAGTCCATCAGTGGATCAGCCCACTGATGAGGCCAGAGCCCTCACGGTCCAGTCGCTTCCCGCCTCTGAACACTGCTGTACCGGGGACCACACCTGCAACACGTGGACTTCATAGCCAAGCTGTAACAGTACTTTACAAAGAGGCTCATGTGTCTCGTGATTCAGGTGCCTGGAGTGTCTGAGCAGCGTGGTGTTAGCATCCTGGCAAGGGCCTCCTGACTGTGTCACACATGATGGAAAAATGGAAAGAGAACCAGCTGTATGCAGAAGGGGCCAAGCACATGGAGTGACCTTGATTTATAACAACACTTTAGAGAGAACTCACTCACTCTGAGAGACCAACCTTGACCACTTTGGAGGGTGGTGTGGAAGGAATTATCCTTCCAATGGGCTCCACCTCGTAAAAGTCCTACTACCTCTCAACACTACGGCAATGGGGACCAAGCTTCCAGCACTTGAACCTTTAGGGGACACACTCAAACCATATCCAAACCAGCATACCAAATGAATCCCCGGTGAAGTTATGGTATATCCAAACAAACAAACAAACAAACAAACAAACAACAAACAAACAAAAACTCCAAAACAAACCAAAACCCAAAGCTACTACAAGTATGACTAATGTAATAGAGAGACATGATACGTGGATCTCACAGCAGAGGGATTTAACTTAACAGGAGTGTCAGGCCTGAAGGAGCAGGAATTATCCAGATAAGTGGTGGCGGGCAGACAAGAGGAGGAGCATCTCAAGCAGGAAACAGCATGAAGACTTGAAGAGAGAGGACACCGGGAGGGTCCCAGGGCCCGCGAGATGGTCAGAGCTGGAGGAAATTGGAGGTTGAGAGGAAGGAGAGGGGTGAGGATGGAGAGAAACTGGGAGGACTGAAGTGGGCCAGGTGGACAGCACAGACAGACACAGAGAGGAGAGTGGGCTGGGGATGAGTACACGGCAGAGTCTAGACAAGGTTCCGGTGACTGAAGAGGCCCACAGAGAGTGGGTGGCAGTGCGGAGTACTGGGCACTGTAGGGAGCATGTCTTCCATGGGTGCCCAGCCCCAAGCCCACCACCGAGTAGCAGCACGAACCCCACTCAACTGGAATAACCTTGGCAGCGGGGACCCCCACCTCTACCAGGACATGGGAGGAACTTGCAGAGTGGAAACGGTGGTGAAGGGGCCCTCTGGAGCAGAGTCCTGCAAGTCCACTGGAATGGGCATCACAGTAGAGCCTTTTAAGGAAGCACTGCGTTTATTTCTCATTGTTCTCTTGATGCATACTTTTAATTTAAATTAGAATAATGGGACAGAAATGTCTGAGATCTTTCCTGGGGGAGTCCTAAGCCCGGAATTCAGCTCCATTAAGAGGGCTATTGAGACAGCAGCTCTGTTCCCTCCCTCGTCTTGCCCTGCCTTTCTCCAGAAATATTTTGAGCCCTTGCAGGATTTGCTATTTCAACTCAACTCAGTAAACATTTCTTGAGCCCCCATTATGTCAAAGTGCTACCTAATGAGGGGGATGCAAAGATGGGCGAAATGGTCCTGGTTCCAGAGACTGGTGCCTTAGTAGGGGGAGAAGTGTGTAGATACAACAACTCCAGCGTATGAACTGGTGCTCCCACGGGCTCAGGAAGCACGTGGGGACAGGATCTGGGGGCAGAAAGCTTTCACTGTGGGCTGGCTCCTGCACTGAGGTTTGCAGGCTAGTGTGTTCCTAGTGGGACAGGAGAGAAAGGGTGCCCAAGTGCTCAAGTGCAAAGGACACTTTAAGCAAAGGTCTAGAGGAGTAAACCCCAGTTACTGATGTGGAGGGGAAGAAAAATAATGTTTTCATCAGCCCTCATAAGTTTTTTTTTTAAGTATTGGGGGTTGAACCCAGAGGCAATTTACCTCCAAGGTATACCCCCAGCCCTTTTTTAAAAATTTGAAACAGGGTCTTGCTAAATTGCTGAGGGCCTCACTAAGTTACTGAAGCTGGCCTTGAACCTGTGATCCTCCTGTATCAGCCTCCCAAGTACTGGAATTACAGGTGTGCACCATCAAGCCCAGCTAACCCTCATAAGTTCTTAGCTGAACTGGATCCCTGTAACAAAAGACAGATCAACAAGAGAAAAACAAACAGGTTTACTAACATGCATGTTTCATATATACATGGGAAACATCCAGGGATGAGTAGCTATCAGAGAGGTGGGTTTAAACTCCAGCTTACACAGCATCCTCAACAGAAACAATGAAGTTTAAGAGACGTGACAAGACAAAGGAAAAAGACCTTGAGTCACTAGGGGTGGCAAATTGTAAGAAGGCAAATGACTGGCAGATAGAGGCTAGTTAATAAACCTTGTTAATGTAGAGTCCTCTGGTACCAATATAAGGCCAATAATGGTCCAAAGTTGTGTTCAGTGGCTAACCTTTATCTCCCTGGTAGAAGGGGAGAAGGCTTTTTTTTTTTTTTTAATAAATCCGTGTCTTGCTTTTAAGCAAATGAAGGAAGGGCAGAGACTTTAATGTTGCTGCTGCTGCTTCTTCCTTTCTGCGTGTGTGTGTGTGTGTGTGTGTGTGTGTGTGTGTGTGTGTGTGTATGTGTATGCACATGCTTGCAAGCGTGTTACTGAAGATTGAAGCCAGGGGCATTCTATCTCTGAGCTCCACCCCCGGCCTTATTTTATTTTGAAACAGGGTCCCTCTAAGTTGTTGAGGGCCTCGCTAAGTTGCTGGGTCTGGCCTTGAACTTGCAATCATCCAGTCTCAGCCTCCCAAGTACTGGGATTATAGGCATGCACCACCATGCCCGGGCATCTGCTTCTTCTTAATTGCCTTCGGCTCAACAATCCTTCATATTTGGGGAGGCACATTCTGGTCTCCCATAGAAGCTTAGGATGTGTTGGGGGACATATGGAGGGATGCAGATGGAGAGATAGAAAGGGCCCCGTTGGGATGCCTCCTTTACATGCGACACTCACAAATTAAGATTCTGTAGGGAAGCAGTGATGTGGTCTGGCATGTGCTATGTAGTGATAATCTTTCTGGCATCACAAAGGGAGGATTGGAGAGGCAAGACATTGGAGACACAGATATTAGTGTCAGTGAGGGGACACAGAGATGATTTTAATTTTTTGGTAAGAAACTGAAAAGAAGCAGTGGGACCAGAAAAAAGTTATAAGAGAAAGCAGCATTAATAAACCCCATCTGAAATAAAGTTTACAAATAAAAAAATACAACCAGTCTACTCTCAGAGTTCCAGAAATTATCAAGCACTAAGCGTAATATAAAGGAGAAGCTGAATAAAAGCTATTTACAATACAACATGTGCATTTCTTTTCTTTTTCCTTTTTTTGGTGTTACTGGGGATTGAATCCAGGGCATTCTACCTCCAAGCTATACCCCAGCCCTTCTTATTTTTGTTTTGTTTTGTTTTGTTTTGTTTTGTTTTGAATCAGTGTCTTGCTAGGTTGCTGAGGGTCTAAGTTGCTGAGATTGGCTTTGAACCTGTGATCCTCTTGTCTCAGACTCCCAAGAACTGGGATTACAGGCAAGCACCACCACGCTCAGCCAACATGTACATTTCAATATGAAGGAGTCAGGTATTGTCACTCACACTAAAATCATCATGAAGATTGCTACTACAAACACCACAGCATACATTGTGGGGTGTTTCATGTGCAATTCAAAGACCTCGAGAGATACCACCATTTGTGATGGGATTTTTCTGAAATGTGGGGCACATGTTAGGGAAGCAGAGATGAAAAGGAAGAGTCAAGGGGTGCACTGGGAAGTGGAGGTGAGGGAAAAGCAAAGGTTTAGGATGCCTCTGGGCTTCCTAGCTCATCACTGAGAGGAGAGTGCTGCCTGGTGGAGGCAGGGAGGCAGGGACGAGTGGTCCGGCCAGGAGGCCGAGCTCGGGTCAGAGGATGCAGGCAAAAGTTGGGCTCAGGTCAGTTGAGTCTGAGGTGCCCAGCGGGCCTCTCTGTGAGGTATTCAGGGTTTCCCTGGAAATCCATGACCATCCACAACACCGAGAAGAGGCCACTGACTTCACTGTCTTATAGATGGTAGCTCGTCATAGCTTGTGGCTTCTCATATCCTCCCCTAGGGCCCCCTCCCGCACAGGACAGGGGGCTGAACCCAGGGCCTCATGCACTCTAAGCATGTGCCCTTCCACCGAGCTGCACCCTCAGTCCCGCTGGCGACCTTGAAAGAGCTGAGGCTGTAGAGTTGTGAGGGACGAAGCTGGAACACAGACAGGAAGACATTAGCAGTTAATGGCGTGAGAAGTAGGCTTTTAGAGTCTGAGTGGAGGCTGTAACATAGACTGCTTCCTTGGCCTAACTCTTGTGAGGCTCTTCTGAGCCGCTTCTGAACTAGACTCCCACCTGGGGCGCCAGTGTCCTCCTCCTGGGGTCCACATATCCCAGTTTTGGCAGGAACCCTGCTAAATCTTTTTAGAGAGAATTCCCCATCCTTGAGGTCTGATCACCCTCAATATCTGGTCAAATTCCTCATCCTCCACATGTGACAGGTGGCCAAGCTGGCCAGGCTTCAGCAAGAATCCTGTTAGGTCAGTTTAGCAAGAATCCCCCTACCCTTGATGTCTCCGCTTCAGTAATTTCCCACCCACTGACCCCCCCACCTCTTCTTTGGCTGTAAATCCCCATTTTTTCCCTTGTATTCTGAATTGAGCTCAGTTCTATACTGAGGTTTCCTCCTCTCCTGGAAGAGTTACTGAGTAAAATCCATTTTTAAGCATTTTAACTATTTGTCAGGCTCTGTTTTTCTTTTCTTTTCCCTCTCTCCCTCCCTTCCTTCCTATACTAGATATTGAACCCAGGGGAATTCTACCTATGAGCTACACCCCCAGCCCTTTTCATTTTTTATTTTGAAACAGGATCTCACTAAGTTGCCGAGGTTGGCCTTGAACTTGTGATTCTTCTGTGTTAGTCTCCCAAGTACTGCGATTACAGGTGTGTGTCACCGTGCCCAGCTTCTGGTTTTTCTTTATAGTTGTAAGGAGCGGGGAGTGGAAGATGAGGGTGGATACAGTGTGTTTGTGCGTGTGCGCAGATGTGAATGTGAGCAGAGGTGGATGGGGAGGTAGATGTGGGGTAGATGAGGATGAATAACAATTCATTTGACATGAGTTCCATTTACAAAGTTTGTCGAACCAATGAAAAACAGTATTGCGAAAGAAAGTTGACAGCAGTAACTCCATTTTGTGAGTAGACTCCATCTTGTGCTGTGGTGACCGCTTCGTGAACTTACTGACGTGCCAAAGAAAGTTATTTTCTGAGAAAGACCATCCAGAGGATTGTACTCACTAAACTTGCCTGCAACTATGCTATGGTCTGCGCTGCGCTGTGCTGGACCTCTGAGCTATGGAAGTAAATTTACCCTCCAGTCATAATTCTTGAGAAATAGGCTCTGTAACCCACTTGAAGTTCCTCTTTTTATCCTTAAAAGGACTCTTTATAAGCCCTTCCCTAACAGAACACATTCTAGTTTCTACTGGAGTCTGTGATCCATGAACTGCAATTCTAACACCTCAAATAAATGCTTTCTTTAAAATCCCAGATCATCTGAATCTCTATATGCAACCATATCAAGAAATTTTGTTTTGTTTTTCTTAAGAAATTTAGCAGGCACCTGGTAGCCGGTATTCTTGGAACAAAGCACTAGCACTTGATTACTGTCAGTTCAATTGAGGCATTGGTTGGTGTTCCACTAAAATGGGAGGTGACTTACAGAAAGTACTAGAAATGTAATGAGTGCTTCCCAGTGGCCAGGCCCAAGGATCGCCTGCAGTGGCTGGGACTTCTCTGCCACCAAGATTCCCTAAGGAGGCCACAGGCAGGTCATAGGTTATTGTTTCTACATTTGGATGTAGAGAAAGAATTCAAACAGAAAGTACGAATAGGGGAATATAAAAGGTTTATTTAGGGAAGTGGGAGCCAGTGTAAAAGAAGGCTGTTAAGGGGTGGGGAGTGTGTATGTTCTGGAGAAAAAGGAATCTGGAACAGCTGCTTTCTGGAGTGGAAAATGGTGTGGCATCTTCCACATGGCAAGCTTTATTCAGTCTAGAAATCTTTCCCCCTTGCGACGGACCAGCTCAGCCGGAAAACTGAGACCGACGGGACAGGGGTCTCATGCATATGCTTCTGGGGACATCACTGTCTCTTTTTGGGCCACACCTCAATGCCTCTGTTTGTTGGTGGTGGTGGTGCTAGGGATTAAACCCAGAGGCATTCTACCTCTGAGCTACACCCCCAGTCCTATTTCATTTCATTTTATTTTATTATTTGGAAACAGGGTCTCACTAAGTTGCTGAAAGCCTCATTAAGTTGCTGGAGCTGGCTTTAATATGCGCTCCTCCTGTCCCAGCCTCCCAAGTACTGGGATTATAGGTGTGCACAGGCATGCACCACCACACCTGGCTAATGCCTCTGTTTTCTCCTTGTTGGAAACTTTCCCATGGAGGTCTAAGTGAAACCCTGCAGGGGGTTATGCATGCAGTTTTCTAACCTTGCTCCTTTGACCATAGCTAGTCTGGGTATCCAGTATTACCATTTATATGGGTCCCTCAAGTTCGCCCTACCTTGCCCACCTGCTCCTTCCTAGCTAGAGGCCTACCACTTAGAGGCCCATCTTCAGAGCTCACTCGGAGGCAGCACAGCTGCTCCCAGCTGCCTCCCAGCCCACTGCAGCACACTTCACCTAATTCCATTTTACCTCTCTGACCTGCTTTACTTATTGGTTCCCTGTCTCCCATTCACCCAATTGTTTAGCACAACTGAATCAAGCTGACATTTTGATAATAAACTCCAGGCCCACCTGAGTTTTCAAATCCAGTGTCTCTTTCCCTAATGTGGTTTTCATTGATTCCAAGAATCACTAGAACACTGCGGCTCATTTACAACTCCTGAGCCCTAGGAACGCAGACATTCTTCTGGATGTGCAAAAACACGCTCCCTCTTTGTACAGAGATGGCTTAGATGTCTTCAGCTTCCTCTCCTACAGTGGCTCGGAAAGCATAAACAAGTGTGTTGGGGGATGGGGCATGTGTCAAATGGAAACGTTTCTGTAATTTCCAAGCAACCAAATAAAATAGATCCTTCAGAAGGCTTTTATTTTCTGTGGCAACATAATCTTGGGCACAATATTTCCTTCTCTTCCTTAACCTTCATCTGTAGCCTTTCACATTACCTTGGCACCAGCAGAAAATAGGATTTCTCACCTACAGATGGAGAATGGAGAAGAGGCTAGTCTAAACATTAGGTAGAAATTACTTGTCAAGTTTGATCAATTCAGAGAAAATCCAAATCCCCTTTGAAAAGACACAGTTGATACTTGGCGATTACTGGGGATGTCCTTATAGATCCATTGTTGGGCTAAATGGGCTGCATATGCAGCCTGTTTCCTAAATGAATGATACATTTGCATCTAAATGGTCCATAAATAATTTGATTCTGCTCCAGACAGTGCAATAAGCAAGCCCCCTCCTCCTGTTGGGCGAGGGCAAGCCCCCTCCTCCTGTTGGGCGAGGGAGATGTGTGGGTGTGGACTCTTCTGTTACAGCTTCCTTGGTGGTGTTATCTGACAAGGCCCTGGGGATGGAGTGCAAGAATCTATTAATGAGAACCAATCTCCATTATGAGCTGAGATTTGAGTGAGCGAGCAGAGAAATCTTTCATAACGTGGAGCTTTGGTCTCTGGCTCTCAGGGCAAAATTTTTAAAAATAAGAATAAGAGCCAAAGTTTGGACAGAGAGCCCACCCCACTCCATGCTGCTGCCTTAGCAATTCTGCTTTACGTGTTGGGGACAGTGTGAGGTGTTAATTACCATCTGTGCGCTGCTTTTTATGAGAGCACTGATTACCTATTCCTCCCATCCCGCACCGTGTATTTACAGCGTGCGTGTGGAAGCGGGAGCCTACGATCCACGACCGACTTGATACATGGAGGGATTTAGCTGCTAAGTGGACACGGCCAGGTATTAGGGTCAGGCAGCTCACTCCCTCCGTGTCCAAACTGATGAGTTCTGGCTCTCAATTGGGAGGTAGAAAATGAACGATGGCACCGGCCGTTGCCAGCTTCCATCTGCACTCACGTTATGCCTGTTACATCAAAACCGTGACTCTTTCACAACCCCCGTTCATGAGATTAGTGATGTTTGGTTCATTTGAAAGGCTCCAAGGGGATGGCATGCCTTGATTTAAGAAACTTCAATATATTAAATCCAGTTTCACATGAAAAAATATAGAAGGATGATTATTTGCCTTGCGAAAGGAGTCACAGTGGGATTCTTAAAGTGATAAATATCACACGTGGCACTTAGTACGCGGTTTTAGCTCACTGTTTCAGGAACGTGTCTGTGGGAGGAATGCTGTCGATGTAAAGGGTTTAGGTACTGGTGTCTTCACGTTATTCAGCCTGTGTTCTTCAGCCCACAGGGATAATTAAGAAGTCAGGTGTTTAGCTCAGGGGTAGTTGCTTCTAATCCCCAGTTTTGTTCCTGGAACTCCAAGTGTCTCAGTCTTTGCTGTGGCAGAGTGTAAATTGGCTCAGTTAACCTAGATTCTAATTGCCTTCCTGAGCTGTAGTGCTGGAAAGCTAAGACCTATATCCCCCCCTCCGCCCTCAGTTTCCCTGGCATTTAGGACTTCTCATATGCTTTAGGGGTTTGACTTTCTGTTAAGCAGGATGGCAGGGATAGTTGGCTCTTCTGGGGCAGTGGGGGCAGAGCTCTGACCCTGAACCCAGTCTCTAGCATCATGGTGCTGAGCAGCGGAAGGCGATAGCAGTGGTATTTCTGTTAGTTCTGTGTGGTAGCTGGATGTTTTCTCTGTCTGCTGTCCTTGACTATGTGACTCTTTAGCCCTCCTGTCAACCATCTAATATTATTTTCTAAGTAGATTTTGTTGTCTGCAACCAAAACCCTTAACTGGTATACCCTCCCTTTCCTGTGTGTCCTGGGGGCTCACACTCAGGGCTACTGAGTACAGCCGTGCAGTTAGTGTACTGCACAATTTAGAAGACACCGTTATTCACACAGACTGAACAGCTTTGCCTTATGGTTGGCTGTGCTCTTGAAAGGCCATTGTCTGTCTCTAAGCTGTTTCGGTTTGGGCCTCAGCCCACAGCCTGTGCTGTCTAGCCAGCCAAGCGTGAAGGGAGACTTTTCTACAAAGATGGGCCCACAGGAACTTCTCCAAAAGATTAAAACTCTTTTAGGCCATAGTCTTTTCTGTGCAGACACTTAGAACAAACATTTCCATGGGTGGGGTGTATTAGTTATGCTCTTAATTTTCCAGATTTTATGATGCTTTGATGTCTTGGGGCCTTGCAGACATGGGGAAGGGGGGAGACAAGCTGTCCCTCCCAGGGTTTTCTAATTTCTATAGATACCAAACATCTTGCCTGAGAGCATGCTGTTGGCATGGAATCAAACCAACTCTGAATCCATTCCTGTCCCTTTCATTAGGCTCCTATAGACTGGGGCAGTATGCCCTGCCCTATATCTCCTCAAGGCTAAATACAACTAGAGACCAACCCTATAGCCTAGAGAGCTCGCCCCCCAAATTATTCACAGTAGTCACTCCTACACCTTCTCAGCTATTTACTCTGCCTCGCCCATTCCTCTGTGAAAGCAACAACAAATGCTGTGAGCATGATTCCCCTCATCCCTCTGCCTCCTGATCCACTGTGGCACTTCCCTGTGTGGCCTTGGATGGTGTGGCGTGCCCCTCCTCTTAGGGACTCTAAGTAATAAACTTTTCTTTCTTTCTTCCTCTCTCTTTTTCTTTTTTCTTTGTTTCTTTTTTTTAGAACTGGGGATTGAACCAGGGTTTTGTGCATGCTAGGCAAGAACTCTACCACTCAGCCAAACCCCCAGCCTCATAATTAATAAACTTTTATTCTAAAGGCAATTGTTTCCATGACTGATATTTGCCTGTACTCGATTAAAGCAAAGCCTGGGTACATCTTAAAATACAGGGAAAGAAGATATTTTATTAACATCACATGGACTGAACCTCTGAAACCATGAACCCAAATAAGGCTTTCCCCCTCTAAATTGTTCTTGTCAGGTATTTTGGTCAGAGTAGTGAAAAAAGCTATCTAATACACTCCTTCATTGTTATAATGAAGACTTCATCCTGGTGTTAGGGATAGGTCATTGACCATCTGACTCAAGGTTCCCTCCCTCATTTATTTCAGGAGCTATCACTGCTGGACCACTCAATGGTTGCTTGACGCAGGTCTAAGTGCACTTTTTTTTTTTTTCTCAAGTACATTGAGAAGTTCCTTGAGGGTCAGATCTCTTCCCTTTGGATCCTCCAACATGCCCAGCATACAGTAAGCATTCAATAATGTTTAATCGCTCAAACATAGCTCCTGTTCTTAAGTGATCTTCTTCATGGAACCCAAAGACTTGGGGTTACTGTCTAAATTGATGGCTTCCATCGGCCCAAGTGCTGGTGTTATCAGAGACTCTGGGGTCTACAGCCCCATTGGTCTTGACCATGGAGAGTCAAGCTCCACCCCAACACTGCTCAACCAGAAAACAGGCCCATGACCTTACAGTCTTGTGGCCAGAGGTAACTGGTCACACATGTGGCTCCCTAGATTAGAGGCTGAGTTAGTGTGGAGGAATTCTCCCTCCTAAATGCTTGTTTCAGATAGCAACTTGCTCCCACAATAAAATGGATGCATTTTGTGGATTCTTCCCTCCTACATTTGCCAGATTCAGCAAATAAAAAATACAGGATACTCAGTTAAATCTGAATTTGATATAATCATCAAAAACTATTTTAGTATAAATATGTCCCAAGTGTTGTAGGGGATATGCTTATACTAAATTTTCTTGTTGATTTGAAATTAAAATTTAACTGGGCATCCTGTGTCTTATTAAGCAGGCTTACCCTCTGCTCTTTCCCCTCTGAAGCCCATTCCCCAACTGAGCCTCAGGGTGCAGCCTCCTCTCTAAACTTCCTCCATTGATAATTTTTTTATTCTTCTTTTCTTAGAGCATCTTTCTTGGGTTGGTGAAGCTGTAGAGCTGGATGTTTAGGGAATGCACATACCTTTCAGGAGACCTTCATTGAGTTTTGCTGATTGACCTCGATTTTGTCACTATTTGCAGGAAGCAGGACCATGAGGTGGGTGGTGAGTTTGTCTTTGAATGACTTGGAAGTATTTTGAGGTTTTGCGGCACTTGGTTTCTGGTTTGATTGTATCTTATTTTTTAAAATCTATGATTCCCAGAATTTTCTGTGTAAAAGAAAATGAAGTAACTAAGGCTAAGTCTTTCTTAAGTGGAGTAGGGAGAATGCAAGAGGTTTGCACTCAAATCTGCTAAAGGTCAAACCACAGAATGTTCCAGTAGACTTGGATAAACAAGCAAAGTCAGTTTCTGCTGGCCTTCAGCATCTCTCAGTCAGGAATACCCTAATTAGGAATTCTATCCAGCTAACAAAGTGCTTTCCAAAACAACTTTTGTGGAAATTCCCCATAAAGAAATCCCATCTCTTGCCATATAGGACACTGCTCAGGGTACCCTTATTGCATGTACTAGAATCGCAGTTCTTTGTTTCTCAAATGAATACTATTTCCGTTGACCTCCCTGTCAATCTTTTTAAAGTTAACACCATAAAGTCAGATCTAAAGATCAAGATGTGTCCCCCTGTGTATTAATGAAAGTGGAATTGGAACCAAGGAAGAGGCAGAGAGAATGGAAGGTTCAATTACCTTCTACCTGGGTGGTAATCAAAGCCCCCAACTTTGATACTTAATAGATGCGTTTCCCACTGGCTCTCTTGCAGAGCAAATACGAAGTCTGTCTTGTCTACCTCCAGGCTAGTAAGGAACAAGTTCAGGGATTTCCTCCTCTCTCACCCTGTAGGCAAGGGTTACATGGGGCTTAGCTCTCAGCTGCGGGAGAGAGATCTGATAATTCACATTCCCCATAGAAGGCCCTGAATGACGACCCCTGCCCAAGCAGCCAGGGGAGGTCTCCAGCATGAAGAAATGCTGCTCTAGGAATTGGCTGGGAAACTCCTTGCCAGGGCTGGGGGCAGAGATTTAAATATGAATTACCATCCCAACCAGACAGGCTTTTACAGGATGAGCCCCTTTTGTGCTTACAGGAAGATTTACATGGTTGCAACTACTTTGTCAACACACCAGGCTTTGGGGATTGTCCCTGTGACACTCAGCACTGGGGACTGTTCCGCACTATCTGGTTCATCCACCATCCCACATCCAGATCTGCCTGAACAGCCCCTTTTCTTGCTCCTCTGTCCCCTCCGCCTTTCACTGCTAGTCCCAGTGACAGAAGAGCAGTGTTCTCTCTCACAGTGGGTTACAGAGGACTCCTGGCTAATACCCATCTGTACCTTTTTTTGGATTCTGTTTAAGTTTTTCTTGCATTTCCATCTAATGCAACCAGGGTGGTTCCAGTCACCTGTTTCCTGCTTCCCTCTCACAGAAGCACCAGCTGTCTTCTTCAGGTGACTTTACCTGTTTCTTTGTTTTCTGTTGCCCCTTTCTCACTAGATCCCTGGCTCTGGATTTGAGAACCTAATGTTCAGCCAGATAGCCCCAGCAGAATCCCATGGGGGAGAGTGTTAAAAACTAGAATCCCTGGCTCTACCTGGGACCTCCCAAGTCAGAATCTTGGGTTCTGGGGCTCTGAAGCTGGGGTCTACAAATGATTCTTAAGTGCACTGAAATTTGGGGACCAAGATCCTAGATTCCAAGGTGGGATAGAGCCTCCCTTCTTTCAGGGGAATCTCTCCAGCACTGAGCAACATTAGCATAGGTATTTGAGGGTATTTTGAGGAAAAGGGCAAATAACCAGACCATTGTAGGGTGCAGAATGGTCCCCAGGATGGACATGGCCTGAAAAGTGCCCTGGGCTCATGAATATTCATAAGAGCCATGCAGTCAGTTTTGATCACTCAGATCAATTCAAGGCACTTTCTCTAAGCCTTTGTGAGAGCAGGAAACAGGTTCTGGGAATAAGGAGGTAGGGAAGAAGATTGAGGTTAAAATGAATTGACAGGCAATAGGATTAGAACTCTTGCTCAATTCTGATTTTGCTAGTAACTAACAGTGGCCTGAAATTAAAGAATTAAACCATGAAGGCTTCTTTGACAACTGATCTGATAGTCCAGAAGTAAATTTCAGGGACAACATTGTCAGACAGAGGCTGGAGACAGCTAAGATAAGGTGACCTGGGAGGCTAGGGAAGGGGAGTGGAGCCCTGTATTTTTCTTTACAATGTAGGGAGAGTGGCTTTTCCTTCTTCTCAGGGCAGGATCAGGTGCTATATCAGCACTGGGGCAAGTGAGTTGCCAGGGCTTCTGTCCACATCTGGTAGCACTTTATTCCGTACATCCAAGTATGACTTTAAAGTGGAGGCAAAAATGAAATGGGGAGGAAGATAATGACACATAATCCAACATGGCAGCTGGTGAATTTCTGATAATTGAACTTTCTTTTGTAGTCTTTCTGTGGTGTTCCCTCCTGTTGTATAGTAGCCTGTGGGAGAAAAACCACCACCACCACCAACAAAAAAAAAACAACTCCAAAGGGCTCAAGGAAACAATATCAAATGCAATTTAATGGCATATCCATGGGAGACAGGGTAGAGATGAAGTAGCATTCTAAGTTTGCTGCTGCTTCTTGTCTTTAATGTCATTTAGAAAGCCTAGAAAATTCCATATACATAAATTCAGGGTAAGTGAAATGCCTCTCAATTTCCTTTCTCTTTCTTATCTCCATACCTAAAAATGAGGTTTAAAAAGGATAAGGAATGTTTATAGTGTACTCAAGGTGAAAGATTTTCACAATAATTGGAAAAGACAAGCTATAACCCATGTAGGTAACTCATGTGATGACCTGATATTGGGGGAAATAAATGCTTAGCTACAATAGATCTCTTGAATCTCTGAATCTCTTCTTAGTGGATTTTTTCTTCAGCTTGTCATTCTCCAGGTTGACACAATGGAGAGCTAACTTACTCTTGAAGGAAATCTTTGGAACAAATAATCTGAAATTTGACGATCTGACTGGGAGACTCCACTCTTAATGCTATTTGGAACTCAACTTCAGTGGAAACCTAACTCTTCAAGGTCCAGCCTGACGTCCACTCTCCTTCTGATGAAACTGGATCTAAGTGGAAGCCTCAGCAAGCCTCACTTCTGTCATCCCTTACATGGAGACCACTGGGACCAGAGTCTCTGACTCACCATTGACCTCAGAGAGTCTGCCAGTGTAGGTGCTTAGCTTACACTACCCTGTGAGTTTGGTCCTGTGGAGACCATGCCCTTGCACGATCCCTGTTGGGTTGCAAAGCAGCCAAAGCAGGAAAGGAGGATGCTGGGCTCCACCAGTCATGAGACATCCCTCAACTCTTTACCTTTGAGGCAGGAGCCCGGCTATGTCCTTGAAGATGACTCCTGGCTAAAAGCTTAGGAACAAGATAGGAGAATAAGGCTTTCTTTGCAGGCCCCTCATCTCTGAGGTAAACAAAGGAGGGACTCTCCTGGCAGCTAAAACCACAAGATAAGGCAGCTAAGTCCAACAAGATGGCCCCACCCAGTTCCACCCACATGGAGCCCAAGATGGCACCACCCAGTCCCGGCTACGTGGAGGCTAATACAGGAAATCTAGCTCAGGAAGCAGAAATGAAACTTGACCCAATCCCCCGTACTGATACCCTTGCCTGTTATGATCCAATCAAAACCTGTCTCTCTGGGGCTATATAATCTGTATGATGACACCATTTGGGGCTCAGATCCAGAGCATTTGTTCTCTGGGCCTTCACTAGTGAATAAAGAGACCTCCTTTATCCTACTCCGGCCTCTGTCTTGTTCTCCGAGGACCAAGCCTCCTGCAACACCTTTTCTGTCTCTCAGCTTCATGCTCTATCAGGGCCCCACTTTTGTAGTAAAACATCTTATGTGATGTTCAAAACCACTGCTTACTGTGTCCTCTCAGATGCTGGATATTTCCAATATCTATTTTCAAAATAAAACATGTGTTCAAATTAGGTTTTGGCCTACATGTAAGGAGGAAGTGGGGAGAGGAACCTATGAGACCAAGTGACAGGAAGTTCCTGTTTTATAGAGCTTGGTTTTGCTTTTGGGTTGGGACTGCCATTAGGCTGGGCTGTGATCTCCATGAAAGCCATCAAATAGGACTTTGCACACTAACAGCAATGGAGAAGGGTCCAGGTCAGAGAGAGGGTGCCCTTTAGGAGGGAATGCTCTTGAAGCTGCTAACATGTCTCAGAATCTCTTGTCCAAGGATGATCGGTGTTTCCCAAAGCTTTGCCGTTTGATTGTCATCTGGACCCCTGTCAGTATGGCCATCAAGGTCTTGCTTCTTTTTCTAAAGTCCTCTCTCCCTACCTTGCCATGCGCATCAGCATTGTCTAGGTAGTGGCATGCTGGTAAATGTTTAACAACTGGCTTCCTGGGAAGGAAGGGGGAAGCCTTGGCTTGTAGCCTTTGCTAATTCCCACAGTGTAAATGCTCCCACCATGGCTAATGTCCAGCTATCACGTTACTAAATGTGGAGTTGGAAGATGAACTGTAGGACACCACTGTATAGCATGTTCATCTGACAGATCTGATTAATGCAAATAACCTCAGGAACATGGAAAATAAAGAATGGTGAGATAATTAGGAAGTGATGAGTTTTGAGTATTTATTACTATTGCATTAAATATAATTTATTTAATTGAAAATGTATACAATTTAATTTCTAATAATGGCTGTAATTAATAATCGGTTTGCAAAATTCCTAAAAATTTAACAACTAGAATACAAGCCACCTCTACTATACCATTGGGTCTTAGGCTTAAAAAAAAAAAAGGGGGAGAAAAGGAGAAATGAAAGAGCACATTTAGTACTAAAGTACTAAAAGGCTCCCATGCCATTCGGACTATGACTGGGTCCTTCTGAGCCTTGGGTCCATAAATGACAGGGTTGATGTTGGTCAGAAGCCTGGACTATGAAGCCAGACTTTCTGGGGTCCAGGCCCTGCTCTACTATTTGCTAGCTGGTTGACTCTAAGCAAGTTATCTAACCTCGCTTAGCTTGTTTCTCACCTGTAACATGGGCACAGTAAACACTATCAGCTTCATAAAGTTGTTACAGAGATTATAGGAGATAATATATGCAAAGTACTTAGCCCACTGGGTCATATAGTAAACTCTCAATAAATGGCAGCCATGAGTACTATTAAGATTTCTGTCCTGATCCTTTTCTAAATGTCTACAGTAGCTGCAGGTAGTAAGGTCTATTACAGGTACAAATTTGTTTGGGTACTTATTATCAAAAACAGTCTTCATTGTATGGCATGACCTCTGCTTCACCAATGGCCATTCAGGTAGGCTCAGCCTCAAAGGCAGGCATGCTCTGCTCTCCCTACATCTTGAAAACACTGTTTTAATACATGTCAATTCAAATATGAGCAACTCCTTTCTCACTATATAGTGCTGCTGTCTTTCTAGGCCTCCTTCTAAAATGTAAATATTACTAACAAAGTGTGATGAAGTTGAGCACCTTGTTGTGAATGAGGCAACCAGAACCCAGGGCTTTGTGCAGCAGGCAAAGGGAAACAAGAAAGGACACGGGGGCACTGAGTCCTCCACATGCCTGTTGCCCACCACCTCCCCAAGGCCAACCTGCTTCCAGGTTGACCAGATGCCTCTAAAGGCAAATCCACCCCATTCTTTCTCTCTCCATTCTTTCAACTATCTCAATATAAAGACCCAGTTGATCCTCAGGTGCACCATCCACTGCTAAGGTGAGAACCCTGCTGAATAGTCTGGATCAATCTTCTTATTTTGAGAACCTCTAGATTGCAGTTGGTTGATCTGAGTTCTACCTGTGGTCCAGTCGCTTGATGTGTGACCTGGAGAAGGGCATGTCCTGCCTGTGAACCTCTTCTTTTTCAGTATACTGAGGATACTGATGAAGATTAACCCGAGACTCAAACAAGAGAGTCCTTGCCGAGTGATGAAGTTCAAACACACTTTTTGATACCATTCTCTCTTCTCTGATTCACTTTTGTTAGTTTTCTCTTTTCTTTAATTCTTCACATGGGGATATGGAGAGAAAGACCTCCTTGGGAGCACCGTAGATGGAAGAAAGTAACACGTTGCCTCTTCCTTGTTCTAAAGGTTTTTAGGAACCAACGTACAAGTTCCTACCTGGGATCACTTACTCATAGTATAGTCTTGTATGCAATAATAATAACAACCTGAAGTTAGTCCCAGTTTGGCTCAGGTAACTTGGTACAAGAAGGCAAAGGTGATGTCTGCAGAGGCCAAGGCTCTGTGAATGTTAGTCGTATTCTTCTTGAGGTTTTGTTTTCTTATCTGGGGCACCTGGGATGCTACACAAATGTTTTCAAAATGGTTGAGTATCAGAAGTCAGGGGTGAAACTGTGGCTTCCAGAGGTATCAGACTTATAGGCAAGTGGGTCTTGGGTTGCAAGAAAGGACTGGGAGTAAAGCAAGGAGTGAAGAAAGCCAGTATCTCCCAGCACTGATCAACCAGTCTCAAGTCATTGCTGGGCCATTCTTATGGTGGGAGGAGGGTAGCTAGTGTCCTGGGATAGCATGTTGTTTAGCACTGAGAGCAATCAGGATGTACCCCTTCCCTTGGGACAGTGTAGCTAGCCTGAGTTTCAATCTGTGAGTAAAGTTTTTTTACCCACTCAGGACTCTGAAAAGATGAAGTCTCAGCCCCAGAGTCCCAGCAATTATTGGGTGACTCGTGGGGACTGTGTTGTCAATCCTTCTATCCACAGGCGCCTCCTTTCTGGTGCTTGGGGTGTAGTTGGTTGCAAAAGCGGCTGGAGAATTACCTTGTTGTTGGGGGAAGGGTGCTGTGTTTCATGATGAACTATTTTTGGTGGAGAAAAGATTGCTGATGCCAGCCAGGGCAATCTGCCTGAAACTAAGCACTCACTTGGAAGTCTGCCAGGATCCAGCCAATGTGGCCGAGGTGAAGAATATGTTGGTGAAAGGCCCACTGGGCTCTATGAGTGCTTCCTGGGGTTTGGGCATGGTGCTTCCCCAGTGTCTGGCGTGTAGTCGGAGGGGAGGCACAGACACAACAGAAAGGAGGGTGGAGAGGTCCCACTGGGAAGGCTTACAGGTGTCCAACTTAGAGCAGAAAAAGTTGACTAAACATGCTTCCTTCCTTCAAATGCCCAGCGACTGTCAGGAGAAGATGCGGATACTCTGACAACCGTGTAACGTAGAGGCCAGATGGACTTCCCTTGCTTTTTCATTCATAGAGTGCTGAACATGTACCTGAACAATGGTTGTTTTTGTGTGCTGAATGGGAGCTAGTGGAGCCCCCAGTGTGTAAATGTTGGGGTGGCTCTCCGGATCTGAGGTCCTGGGCATGGCCCTCAGTCTTCTTGGAGTTTGATACAGAGTAGTGGTTCTGCTTTAGAAAGTACCAAGAACAAGCGGGTCCTCTGCCTGATACAAAAGGACGATACTCCAGTGAGAGGATAGACGATTTTATACTTTGATAATAAAACCCTCTGAGGGGGGAGCACCCTCCAGGAGCTGGAGGAGTCTTTTTATGTTTTCTGTTTCCCCACTGCTTCTCTTCCCCTGCTTCTTGCACATCCTGTCTACCACTTGCTTCACAGAGGGCAAAGGGGTTTTTGAAAATGCACCAAAAGATGGCATGTCTAGGAAGAAGGCCAGGTGAGCCTGATAAAATAAAATTCAGCATCTGGCCTCTCTCCCCAGTCCTGAGTGGACCCGCAGGAATCACTGCAACGGGGAGCCTTCAGCCCAGTCCCCTGCCTGCAGCTCCATGCACCTTAGCTCTGACCCTGAGGCTCCTGGGAGGTGTGAGTCATGCCTGACTGACCTATTGCTGAGCTGGCCAGGTCCCCTCCCCAAGCCTGCTGCTCTCCCACATGGCAGATTGAGCAATTTCTGAAATAGACTGAAAAAAAAAAAAGGAAGGAAGAAACTATGTGGACACCAAGTCAGCTTCATGGGCATGGCGGGTTTTGCTCCTTCTGGAAGCAGTAGAGAAAGGAATTAGGAGTGGTAGGAAATAACTATTCTGATCAAATCTTACAAATGTTCTACAAAACTATACTAACAAAACAGGACAAATATCACACCAAGATCTTGAATCACAGGATGTTTACATAATATAATGCCAATGGCAGATAAATACTAAATACCACAAAATACCTGAGACCAAAAAAAAGAAAGAAAGAAAGAAAGGCAAGAGAGAAAGGAAGAAAGAAAGAGGAAGAAAAGAAGGAAGAAAGGACAAAAGGAAGGAGAAGAATAAAAAGGAGTCTGGGGTCCCGATATCAGCAGTCCGAGGCACGCAGGCTGTGTGCGAGCGTCCAGCCGCGCCTGGCCTCACATCTGGGCTTCAGTGGCGTGAACCTCTGTCGCAGTGATGGCGATTCCGATGGCAAGGCTGCCATTGTCAGAGAAGAGCTGGGCCAGGGAGGTGTTGAGGACCAGGCAGTCGCCATCAGTGATTACTGAGTCCACACACTCAAGGACAGACCTGGGGGTGGCCTCCCATTTGAGACGCCGATGGTTTCTGTTGAGCTCCAGGCGATAGGTGAAGCAGTCGGCCTGGGTGGGGGTCCCGATCAGCATCATGGTAGCAAAGAACTGGGGGTGCCCTTCATGCCTCTCCTGCTTCCTAAGCACCAGCAGGAAGTGGTGGCCGAGGCAGGAGTGCATGATGATCCAGTCGGCCGGGGCGGGCAGGTGCATGTCCGTGGCCAGGAAGACGATCTCTGCTCCCTGGAGGATGTCGACCCTGTGGGTCTGCCGCAGGTGGGGCACCACCACCTCCAGGTGGCCCTCCCACTGGCAGGAGAACAAGGGGCAGGTGCAGGGTGTCACCTGGGCGGCGTGCAGCCCTGCCTCCTGGTGGTGCAGGTGGTGGGGGCGGGTGTGGTGGCGCAGGTGGTGGTGGTGGCGGTGGTGGCAGTGGTGATGGGGGAGGTGGGGAGGGTGGAAGCCGCTGGGCTCCGCGGCGCTCTGGGCGATGGCCCGTCTACTGGATACATACTGGAAGGAAAGAGAAGAGTGTTAGTGGGGCATCAGGCCCGGCTCCATCCCTGGCCGTGACTCTCCTGCTATTCAAAGTGTTAAAAGCAAACTGTCCAGTGCAAGCAAAGAAAGGTTCATTTCTTTAAAAAACGAGGAACATCATGGCTGCCTGGGGAGGAGGAAGGTTAAGATTCTGAAAACTCGGGCCAAGAAAATGCAGTATTTATGTCTTTCTGATTCTTTTATAAGATACCCAAGCAAATAGGCATTTTTCCCCTCAAATAACATGTATTATGATGGTCATCAATCATAAAGAACAACCCCCCATACACACACACACATGCTTTTACTTATTTATTTTTCTTTTTGATACTGTTGATACTTTTGTGCAGACAGTGGTAGTCAGTGGATTCCCCCCATTTTATCGTTGTTATTTTGAAAACAAAATTTGAGTAATACCCATTTGTCATTCCAGTGTGGCCAGGGGTCATACTGTTTGGGGTACGTTTCTCCCAGGTCCCAAGGTAACTAGTGGGACACAGAGGCGATTGTGTGTAGTCGGATCACAATTGCCAGGAAGAGAGCCTCGCCTGGGTCTCCTGACACTGTCCCCCTCCCCCAGGCAGGTTTCCACCCTGTTTCTGGCTCTCTGCTCCAGGCCACCTCCCAGGGGCTCACCTCCAGGTAGTCTCCACCAGGACAATCTCCTGACCCTTTGTTCCTAAGGGCAGTGTGCCCACAAATGCCCTCAACAACACCAGGATCTGTGGTGGCACCTGCTGATCTGGCTTCCTGACCACCTGCTATGGCCTGCAGGCATTAGCAGTACAGCCATGAGCAAAATAGACACTGTGTCTTTTGGCGTGGGTGGTGGAGACACTGATATGCTTATAATTAATTGCAGTTTTGACAAGGGTCCTCCTTGTGACATGAGGACTGTGATTCATATTTTTCAGTTGGAAAAACAGGCTTTGATAGTAACGTGCCCGAGGTTATAAAGCTGGTGAGTGGTAGCCTGGGATTCATTTTCACATCTCCTGACTCAGAACACAGGACACCTGCCCCCACCCCCAGTTATGCCTGCCTTCAGCCGCCTCCCTCCTCCATTCCCTGAGTTCTTCTTGTCTTTAATTAGCCTGCAGGGTCCGGGCTGCTCAGTGCAGGTGGCAGCGCTCCGTGCACACCAGGCACCAGGCCCTCGCCTGGCAGCAGTTTTCTAGGCTACCCTCAGGTAGAGAATGTCCCTTCTGCCCTAGTTATCTAAAAGCTCTCTGGACTTCAAGTGCCCCTGGGCACCTGCCTCTTCACCTTGCTTTAAGTTCATCCCTGAAGTATAGAAGATGGAGTGAAGGTCTGTCTGTCACATTCACCACCATGGCTGCCAGAGTTTCTCTCTCTTCCAACTCACTGTTGCTAACTGCAAAGGCCAGGCCAGCTTCCCTTTCTTTGTAGAATGCATGAACACACACATGCATGGATGTATAGTCATGCATACAACATACATGTGTGTGTACATATGCACACATGCAAAAACATCATATGTTTATGTGTGCACAGCTACATGATGTACATATCCATGACCCACATGCACACACATATACACACGGTGCACTGAGATGGCCACCTGGCGGAGGTGACCAAGACGCAGGCAGGCACCAGATGAACTCTGCTGTCAAGTTCTTAGCTCCAGCTGCCAGGGTCTGTGTTCTCCCTCCAGGAGTGTGAGCTCCAGGGGCCCTTCCAGTACTCCTGCCTGCCTCTGATGGCAGCTACTGGGCATCCTCTGACACCCACCCTGCACCCCCATGAGGCCCCCTGTCCCAAGGGGGACAGTGTATCTTCAGCTGTGAAGGAACAGTTTGTGTTCCAGAATCCTACTGACTTCCCTTAATGTTAAATACAGAAAAGGGAACAAATTAGTATGTAGTGTCTACTAAGCATTAGGCACTATGGAAAGTAGGTATTTTAAAAAGTAATTATTTCATTTATTTCACAGTAAAGATCAATTTCATTAAAAAACAATAAAATCTTGCTTAGTTCCCGTGTACCTGCTGCTGGTATATACCCCTTAGTCACTGGGTAAGGGGTGGCAGGGTCTCCTCTCACCCCGTGGGATGAAGAAACCCAGGTCTCATACACTCCAACAGGCTGGGGACCCCTCCAAGTTCCTTCCAGCAGTTGGCAGGCCTGGCAGGCCGTCTATCTCTTCTTCTGTGCTCAGGAGATCCTAGTCTTGGGGTCCTATGGAAAGCTACAAACACTGTCCCCTCCCAGTCTCTGAGATGCTTCCCTCTGACATGTTCTTTACAACAACCACAAGACAAACATATTATGCTTGTCTTGTAGATGAAGTAATGGAGACACAGAGAGATTGAGTTGCTTTCCCAAGGTCACACAGCTCATAAGGGGTGAGTGAGACTGGGTGTGGAGCCCAGATCAGTTGAAGGGACAGAGATCATACACAGGCTGGCTGTCAAAAGTCTCTTGTATGATTCCCTGTCAGCCTTGATTAAGGCAGTTTTCTTATTAGCAAAATATTTACCTCAAAGGGTTGTTAGGGGATGCCCTGAAATAATCCTTGTAAAATGGCATTAAAAGCCAAGCCAAATATTACACCAAGATGGCCTTTCCATTTAGACGTGGTTTGACGCGAAGGCGTTAGTGACCTTCTGCCTTACTCCATGCCTACTTCTTTCCATCCTGGACTTTCACACATGGACAGCAAGCAATCTGGTTGAACACAGACCACCATAAAGGCCTTGAGAGAACCTGACCTTGCCCTTGGCCTGGGGCCTCCTGCTCTACCGCTGACTCACGATGATAGAATATCCCGAAATTCCCATCTCAGAAGTGGCTAGCTCTGACCAGGCGTGGTGGCACAC